>JZKD02S0451788.1:981936-1006792 GCA_000966675.3 Picea glauca
TATATACGACAGATGGCATTTTATGATTAGTCGAACTTTAACATGTCTCACAATTTTGCATGTCCACATTTTCTAAAAGGTAGAACTCTAACTTATTTATGTTGGGGCTCTTTATCTTCTTTTCATAATGAGTATTTTTTCGATGCAAAGGTAGAGGTATCACTCCCCTTTCATTTGTTATACATTTTTTGGTGGGTTCACATTCTAGTTTATCTGTTTTCGTTTTCTTTGATAAGGGATACACATCAACGTTTCCCTCTATCTTCACACTAGAAATAAATATTAATGTGGAGGGTAGAGGTAAAACTTTGACCTAAACCATACCCAAGCTCCATGTATCTTTTATTTATAATAATTTTCATATCTCTTAGCCTTTGTGGAGTGTAGAGTGTAAACGTCAACCCCACTCTATGTTCCCCAAACCTTTATGTTGTAACATAGGTTAAATTCTAGGTAGAATTACATTTTTTTAATTTTTTGGATCTTATACTAGATGTTACTAAGATTTTTCCTTAGTTTAGATTTTAACTCTAGTATAATTTAATTTTGTAAAAATATAGATTAAGTTTTAAGATTGATTTCTTGTAAATACATAATTTTTAATTTTTATTTTAGACATAAAGTTTGTTGATTAAGGTTGGTTGTCATTGATGTCAACCATTGAAGAAAGCCTGGTAGCACAAAGGTTTGGGTAATGGACCCAAGTTTGTTTGATGAATCATTATTGTCTTGTCATGGTTGATAATAAGTACAAATGGATGAATTTCAAAGTGGTCCCCTTATGGTGAAAGCCGTCACGGGAAGATTCTTTGCAGATTGAGTTATCCTATAAGCATGGTTAGAGAACTCATGCTTATTTGTGGAATAATGAGATGAAGGTCAGTAAATTTGTCATTGAAACTATCCTATATTGATAATTCTTATCATTCCATTTTCGATGGTATGTGGAACATCACATAACTCCTCACGGTTAGAGAGTTATGGCCATGAGAAGTTGGAGAATCCAAGTTTGGGTAATGGACCCAAGTTTGTTTGATGGATAACATTATTTGTTTTGATATATTTTTAGGTAATACTATTCTATATGGATATTACATGTCATTCCATTTCTGGTGGTATGTGGAACGTTTGAGAGTTATGGGCTTATGAAGTTGGAGGACCCTCATATGTGATATAGAAGCCCCAAAAGGTCAAAGTGGTCAAAGTGGTTTAAGAGATTTTAAAAGGTAAATAATAAAGTCAAGTGATGAGTGTACTATAATTCAATTTGAATACAAAATAAATTAATTCAATAATAAATTTAATGGAGAAATTAGAAGTGGGTTAACCCTAAAATAATGAAAGTGGGCAAGGTGACCTAGAAGATGTTTTTAAGGAAGCTACTTGGAGAGTATAAATAAGAGGAAAGGATATCTCATTTAAGACACACTTGAGCATATTGAATATCTATAGGTTTGTGAGGTAACCAAATGATATATAAGCCTAATTTATGAGTAAAGTGAAGAAACAAAGGCCGAAATTCAAGGAAGGATAAATTCTTTTGATGATGCTTTCTAAGGTATGTTTTTTTCAGGCCATCTCACCATTTTTGCAATATTTTTTTTTTATAGAATGATTCAAACCATGAAATTGCTAGGCCATTGAGGAAACATATCCAAGTATCTTTGGTAAAAAAATCATCTTGTGGGTCTTTGTATTTGTGGAGTTACACTTCGTGTAAAATAGGGTTTGTGGCTGGTCCTGAAACTAGTCAAAAACAGGCGTTTCGGGTAAAAACATCATAACTTATTCATAATAGATCCAAATTCAGTACGAAAAAATGTTTTTCTTAGAGTAAATTCTATAGTATTCTATGTAACATTTTCATATAAACAAATATTCCGTGCGGGGCACGCTCTACAAGGTCGCTCTCTAGAATAATCCAGAATTCAGCAAGGTGTGCCATTTTTTCCATGACTTATTTTATGAGAGGTTAAAAGTAGTGAAAAGTGGCAGAATTGCATAAAAAAAATTGAAGAACATTGTGTATCAGTTTTAGATCTTTATTCATTACAGGTAAAACTTATGATTACTTCAAGTTAGGGTTGTTGACTAATCCAAAACTAGTCTCGTGAGACTAAAGAAATGTTTGATGAAATGATAGTGTCTTGTTGTTAAAGTTAAGGAAGGTTTGAAGGTATGTGATCATATACACCAGGTATATTATAGAGTTACAAAGCATATTTGGATGGTGAAATTGATGAGGGATTTTGGTTGAGGTACAAGTTGGTTACATGGTTGAGACAAGTAGTTGATGAGTTGGCACATACATGAGGTGTATAGTTGATGATGTTGGTACATATTGATGAATCATAGTTGATGAGTACTTGACACATGATTGGTACATACTTGGTACATGGTTGGTTGCACTTTTTTATCGTACATGTTGATTACATATTTTTTGGTATAGGTTGGTGCATGGTTGATGCACTTGTTTATGGTACATGTTGATTACAAGTTGAGGTACAGGTTGATGCATGGTTGGTGCATGGTTCAGGTTTATTGGTACAGGTTTACAGTGGTATATTTCACAATGATAGTGTGAAAGTGGTTCCATCATTCTACTTCTACTTTAGGTCGGTTGGACAGGGCAAGGATAGGTGGTTGTAGCCACCTTCTGGTTGTAGCTGGAGAACATAGGGGGTTGTAGCCTCTTTCTGGTTGTAGCCAGAGAATTGGGGAGTTATATCTTCCCTTAGGTTGTATCCTAAGAAACTAGGGGGTTGGAGCCTCCTTCCAGTTGTAGTTGGAAAACAAAGGAAGTTGGTTCTTCCAATGATTGTAATTATTCAAGACATATAAGAAAAAACATTCTGTGGTTTTCTCCTGCTTTGGGTTTCCACGTAAAACATTGTTGTACTGTGTATGTGTATGATTGTCATTTGTTCATTTCTTATTTACTCTGCATGAGTTATTGGATGATAATCTTCATTGATATAAAACTTGTATTATATGGTTAAAAAGGAGTAAATTTCTCTATTATTGATTCACCCCCCCTCTCAATAATCCAACAATTGGTTTTAGAGCCGGTTCCTTAAGGAAACAGTTTAACCAGTAAAAGGATATCATGGATTATTTTGAGAATGGAGTACCAATTTTTAATGGTCAGAATGGTTTTAAGTATGATATGTGGAGCATAAGGCTGGAAGTATTTTTACAGGCATAGGGACATTATATTTGGCTATCAGTTGTTACAGGATATGATAGTTCAAAAAGGGAAAAGACTACAACCAAGAAGGAATTGAGGAAGAATAACAAAATAACAATGGATTTCATCTATGAAGGATTACCTAATCTAGTAAGAGAAAAGGTTGGTAAATGTTCATCAACAAAAGAACTTTGGAATAAGTTACATGACATATATTCTTCACCCATCACAGATTCAAAAATTACTCATTACGACAATGGCCTAGTGTCATTGTTATCAATATTACAAGTGTCGCATTTTGGTCACAAGTGTCGCAAGTGTCAGAAAAAGAATACTGCCATACTGTCTATGTCGTGCCTATAACGACATCGGAGGGACACTTGAAATACCTCAAACAACTGATTTGGAAGAAGAGAAATGGGTTAACAAAGTTTATAAATCTTTTTCCACTGGAAAATCCACTCAAAAGACATTTTTGGAGAGGAGCGCTCCCCTATACAATGACGGGGAGTGTTGTCTCTTTGTAAACCCTTTTAGGGGAGCACTATAATGCTCTGGTGCCCCTTTTGGGGGAGCACTGCCTTTACTGAGCAAATTTTGGGTTTGTTGAGGAAAATCAGGGAAGAATCCCTCAACTTCTGAAGGTGTTTGGATTCAAATAGATGGTCAAGGCATGATCTTAGGGAGGATCCTCAACTGAAGGATAAGGATCCTCAACTTATCCCAAATATCTCTCAAGTGGTTGGGCCTCTCGAAGGCTATATAAGGGAGCCTTCTCATGGTGAAAGGGAATGGAAAGTATTGTGAAGCATCTAACTTATGATCTCATGAGGAAGATGTCATTTGTAACATCAACATTCCGTGCATGGACTGTTTAAGAAAGGGTTTGGACAAGGAGAGCTTGATGAAGCTGCTGCACTCGCATCCATGGTTGTAAGTATTCTTCATTGTTGTTCTCATTAATATAACATGCTTGGCCTGTTTCTTTCAAGTATGTGTTCGATCTCACATGAACTTGTCTCTAGTAGATAGATATGTTTTTGAGCTAATCCCAGTAGGGTAGAAAGATGGTCGTATCTTTGTTTGTCTCTAGGGATCATCAAGGAGTTTAGGATTGAATCTCAACTTGGACTGTGCAGGGACAAGCGTCGTTAAAAAGGTACGTATTTTCTCCTTCTTCTACATACATTAGCTTATCTAGATTTAAAAGTATGTCAGTGTCCACATTAAGAATTCTTCTGTCTTGGTATTAGGAGTCTAGGGACCTTGAGAGAATCCACTTGTCCACAGGGGGATTTCGCTTCAGTAGAATTTGGTGACTCCACTGGGGACTAATCGAAGCTTTTAGTTTTATTTTTCCTCACAGACCTTGTCTTATGCTTCATTCTTTTTAGATCTTGTTCATCTCGTATGTCTGATTGAATATAATGATTGGATCCTTATTCCATCACATCCATTGTGATTGGCAAAGTTTGACTGAGTTTTGGTTTTTTTTTACATTTTTATGGGTTTTAAGACACCAGCGCTCCCTTGCATATGTTATTAGAGTGTTGGTGCTCCTTGTTGGATTTGCACAGAGCATTATAATTCTTTCGTGCCCCTTATACCAGAGCACTACCTTTTTCTCTGCAAAAAAACTTCTAGGGTTGTTTTTTCTGAAATCCAATCTCTGCTTTTACCCTTGCTCAACTTCTTCATGCTTTAGTACATCTTCCTATTGACCTTTGACACTCTTCTTTCTGATAAATAAGAACTTTGTTGTTCAGATTTGTTTTGACCTTCTTCCTTATTTTGAGTTTTTGTTCTGTTGAGAACTTGGAATCAATCCACTGCTTTCTTCTCTCTTATCTGACTGAGTGAAAACTATGGTGAAGAACATAAAAAATATGTGAATCATATCATTTGGTTCTTTGAGGTAATTTTTCTTAGAATCTTTCTTTTGTGTGAAATTTTTGATTTTCTTTGTTATCTTTTGTTTTCTTTTTGCTTCTTGTTTAAATCATAGCAAGAGGGTGTGTTGTTTTTGTGAAATCTACTTATGCTTGTTTGAATCTCCTTGATCTAAAAGGTTAGTTGGCAGGAGAAGTTTTGCATTGAATTAATCATCATTCACATACAAACAACAAAGAAACATCTTAGTGATTGGTTTGCATATTAGAAAGGCTTTCTAAAAAGTTTTAGCATTACATTGGATTTGATTGAGGACACTTCATATTACTGTTTGATAGTGAAAACAACTCTTTCTCTTTCCCTTAAATAGGAATTCATTGAAAAGAAACAATTTCTTATCATGTTTTATGCATTTTTTTGGGAATTGAGTCATCATTCCATCAATTTCACTTTCATACACCCTTTGAGTAAAGAACAGCTGTAAAACGAATGCTAATTAAAAAATTATCTAGAACATTTTTAATTTTAGGATCTTCTGCCAACATTATACTAGGATTAGCACTTTGAATTAGGCTGTGAGTACAACTCTCCAAAGTTTTCAAAACAAAAATTAGCATCCTGAGCTAGGGAGAGTCAAATCCAATTGTTGTATAGGTTTTATGGGATCCCCCTCTCACATAGGGGTTACGCACGAGGTCGCATTCGGGTGAATTACGGAGATTATCCCTCCGTGGTTCAACTGTTTGTAGTGGTCGGATCATATATTGGGGGTCACTTGAAGGTATACCCACGGTTATGTGTGGGAGCCTCTCGGGTTGATTTCAAACTTATTATCCTGTGCATACGTTCGGATCGGACTGTCGACTGTACCCGCCCAGGGACTAACTGTGAATTGGTGTCTTTAGTTGCCATAATATTTAGGTACTTACACAGGTGATGGTGAAGGGAAGTCTCACTGTACCTGAAACAGACATTGGTCAAACTCACTTGGGATCCTTGGAGGGTAAATCCACAATTAATGCGTGGAAGATTGCACCAAGGTGAAAGTCTACTAAGAAGGTCGCCACTGTAACTATTCAACCATATCCTAGCCCCTTCTTGACTTGATCACGCGATGTTGGATTTCATCACCAACTAGTACGGTCATCAAGATAAGGTTTTGTTTGATTGGTTTTGATTCCTAGATTTTATTAGTGTATCCTGTTTCTTTTTTGTTAGTTGGCCATAGATTTTTTCCATCGATTTTTCTCCAACAACATCGACCCTCCATGTTGTTCGCATAGGGTACAGGGACTTACTCCAGAAAATATGGAAGATACTACCCCTTTACCCCCTCATTCAATGGAGGGATCTCCCCAAAAGAGTGAGGTTCGTGACATTATAACCTCACAGGAGGAAGTTCCCACCTCTTTAGAGGATTTTCAAATTGTTTTGGAGTCTCTGGAGGCTTTCCGCATTCCTATAGGATATGAGAGGCATTTTCTCCAACTGAATTCATCCAGAGAACTTATTTTTATTAATCCTTATGACGTTCCGACTGGGTCTCATTCAAACCCTCAAGTCAGAGACCCCCTTTGGACTGCTGACATTGTTCGAAGCCCACCGCACATGGTGCACAATCTTTATAGACCAGGAATAGGTGTCAATATACCTGTTACCTACATTGTACCCTTAGATCATTTTACTGGTACAGCCATTATTCCAAATACAACATCCGTTGATCCGAACATGCCATCTGTCGGCCCAAGTTCCACTCTTTCTCTCCAGATGGCCCATTCTACAATGGTCTCTCATGTTCAGACTATTCCCACCGGTAATGTGGTGGATAGACAAGCTATGATTGGCACACCACTAGCATCTAGGCCTTCATCATCACTTCCTCCTGGGTACAAAGCACTGAATTCTTCCATTGTCACCACTACCCAAGTTATACCTAAAAGTTCTATATCTATACAACAACTCGGAGGGACCAGTATTGGTGGCTCTAATCCATTAAGTGGCACCGGTCAGTTGTTTACGTTTGGTTCCCAAATTCTAGGAACTCCACCTCATGCTGGGGGGAAACCTTCTTTTGGAGGGAAACCTCCATTTGGGGGCCAACCTCCTTTAAGAGGGAAACCTCTTTTTGGGGGGAATCCTCCTTCCGGAGGACAACCTCCATTTGGAGGGAAACCTCATGCTACGGGATAGTCTCAAACTAGAGCCCATCATCAACTGTATGGAAAAAATGCATCTACAACGCCCAATCCATGGAACATTCCTTTCCCAGGAAACCCACAATTCTCGAGAGGACATAATCCTCAAGGTCCACAACAACCTCTTCTTCCTCAAGGAACTCATCTATATCCTCCTTATGGACAAAGTGTTTATCCCCCTTATAGGAAAACACCAAATCTGACTTATAATCCTCAAAACCCATCCAGTTATCCTCCGCTCGCACATGTTTCTCAAACCCCCTTGAATCCTATGTACTTTGGTATGCATCAAAATTATGCAGAAGGGCCCACTGGTTATAATTATCCACCTAAATCAATGTATGGTCCTACTGGTGTTCCTATGCTACACCAGTATCATCCACAGATTAACCGACAACTACCTTTTCTTGCGACTCTGGATCTCCCAGACTTGTCTCAGTTAACAAATGATCCTATTTTTTATTCTCCGGTTTGGCCAATTATTCCAGCTAAACTTCCTTCTGATATTCCAAAATTTGACGGAAAATCTGGAGAAGATCCAAATAACCATGTGATGAATTTCCATTTGTGGTGTTCATCAAACTCCCTCATGGATGATTCTATACGTTTGCATATTTTCCAACAAACACTTACAGGTTCTGCAACAAAGTGGTATATTAAACTACCATGTGATTCTTTTCATGATTTCAACTCCCTTTCCATGTCTTTCCTCTCACACTTTCAACTACCTATTCACTACGAGAAAGGTACTGAACTCTTGACCTCCCTTTGTCAAACTAACTCTGTGCATATATTTGACCATATTCATGAGTGGAGATGACGATGAAGGTTGATCAAAGCAATCATTCCTGACATATTATTGACAGAGTGGTTTACTAAATCACTTTTACCCCTGATAGCTTGCGATGTCACTATGGGTGGTGCAGTCACCGAGGAAGAAGCCATTGCTCGAGCTTAGTACTTAGATTTGGTTTATTCAAAATATGGTACTTTGTATGAGTTTCTTCCGAATGCTTCTTGAGATAATACCGATCCATCCAAGCCGTCATCCTCATCTCATGCAAATGGTGTTATCAGTTCTGTCACAACTCAATCTACTTTCAAGTCAACCACACTCTCCTTTGCCTCCCCCCAAACTCAAATTTCTGAAGTGAATGCAATTCAATCTACCCCTTCACAACAAGCCAAAGGTAAGAAGAAGACAAAAAATAAATCAAGAAATGCTAATAACAATGAACAACCAAAAAATCAAACTCAAATCCCTACTGCCGAAAAGCAGCCACAACGGAAAATGAAATTCTCGTGTATCATTTGTGGTGACGATCACTACACTCGATACTATCCACATCACAATGAAGTGGCCAAAATTTTCCAGGGAAATTCACAACCCGCTGTGCTTACTTAGCCTTTTCCACAGTAGTAATCCATGGTTGCTCAAACCCCCTCTCATGGGGGTAGTTCTATCCATCCTCATGATGAGGCCTCGACGAGTGCAAATATTTACATGTTTAATGGGATTAATTTGACCACTCTCTCTAAAACATATGATGCACCAGGTAACCTTGACAAAGGAAAAGACACTAACGGTACCAGTACTTTACTGGTACCATCACCATCCTTCGTTAGTCCTCCATCGGTTAATCCTTCGTCTAGACCACTTCAGATTGAGAAACCCACATTTGACTCTATCTTACACCCTCCTAAGAGAACTATACGTAAATCTACCTTTAATCCTAGTTCACGTGATACCCAAAACTACAACATTGTTGAAGATTTGGCTCAAGAACCGTGTGCTATGTCTATGTTAGAAGTTATACAACACTACCCCAGTCAACGTAGAACAATCTTGGCTACTATTAGTGTTGTTGATCCTAAATCGTCCAACCTTATCACGTTTAAGTTGGACAATTATGCATCTTGACTCTCCCACCAACTTGATTTCCAAGTTGATGTTGTTGTTAACAATCAAAAAATGCACCGAACTATTCTAGATGAGGGAGCCTCAACTTGTGTCATGTCTTTGGCATGTTGGAAAGTTTTAAAATCACCTACACTTAACAAATCCCTAATGATGTTATGCACCTTCGATGGACGAGGTTTTCATCCCCATGGGATTTTACATTCCCTACCCATCCAATTGGGTGGAAAAACTATTACTGTTGATGTCGAGGGGGTCTATGTTCCCCTTGATTACAACTTGTTACTTGGAAGAAGTTGGTTTTATGCTATGACTGTCGTTGCCTCGTCGGTATTTCAATATGTACAATTTCCTCATCAGGGAAAAATTGTCACTGTTGATAAGTTGGATTTCTGCACGACCGATGCTCACGCTCCCACTACCAACAATATTCCTTTCTTGGGAGACCACAAGATCACATAAGAAAGCGTTGGTGTTGGCTTACTGAAATATTATAGCCTGATGGGTACCTTCCCTACACTACTTCTACCGACTACACATCATCTTTCCACTGTCGATATGATTTCGACCGCAACTTATCAATCTTTGGAATCATTTGACCCTTAGATTGTATCTAATCCATTGGAATTCGATGCACTAGGTGACACCGTGCCACTTAGTTCATCCGAAACATCATACGTTTCTATCCAATCCACTTCTCCCTCTTCGGATGACTAACATCTATTAGCACCTGAAAATCGCTCGATGCCACCACAATTAAGTTCCTTGTCATTTGCGATCGACTACATTTCCCCAATTTTTCCTTCTGATGAATCTATTCTGGAAATGCTTCACATTGACAAGTTACCTCAGGAAAATAACCATCATCGATCCTCTTTTCTTTCCCCTCATGAATAAATTATGGAAGATATACACTCTATCTCCCCTCCTGATGTTGATTTTCCATCATCTCCCATGATTTCAACTTTCAATGATTTGGATCTTGTAGTGGACATGGTGATCTCTTCGGTAGGGCTATTGGATCTTGATATCCTTACCCCTATCGTGACCCTCGACATGTGTTCCTTCTAGAGTAATGTTCTTCCATCCAGTGAAGATCTCTTGGAAGCCGTGACTGAGTCTTGTCCCTTGACATGGTGTCCTTCCAGAGCGTTATTCTCTTGGAAGCCATGATCAAGGAGAAGCTACGAGGATAGTTTCTCTTCTCTATAGCAAGCTCGCTAAAAAATGAAATAGAGGCTTTGAGCATAGTTTTCCTTTCTGTATCAAGCTCGTTAAAAAATGAAACAACAATCTGGGGATCGAACCCGAAACCCTGAGCATAGTTATTTTCTTGTGTCAAGCTCATTAAAAAATTAAATAGTCACCTCTCTCAAACCTTCTTTTCATCCACCCTTCTCCTTTTTCTCATCTAGTAGAGAAATTGGTGACAACCTCAAAGTCGGTGAATGAATTGAAGCTTGGAGGGCATGTCTCCAGCCTTTGATGATCATTCTGGAATTAATCCACTGGCTTTCAAGCTAGGGGCATACCGATATTAGTCTTTGTTATTTCTCGTTCTCGTAAATACATGAGAATTCATCTGGGTAAAATTTTATCTCTTTTTTGGACCTGTATGGATACACGAAAAATGAACCCCCTGGAGTTGTCTTTAAGCTCTTTTCAGACTCTCTAAACATGAAAAGATTGTCGAGTGATCTTGCTTATTTTCACACTCGTTAAAAGGTTTGAAAGGGCATCTTTCGAGTGGTAGTTTATCTCTTTTTCGGCCTCGTGAGTCTAGCTAGATGAAAAAGGAACCCCCTGGAGTCATATTTAAGTCATTTTTAGACTCTCTAAATATGAAAAACCACCGAGTTTACCTTCTCTAGACTCGTTAAACCATCATACATTGAAGGGACCATACGGGACCAAACCCTTACTTCTTCCAGTTCATTAAACAAAGGAAGCGGGACTTACCAAAGGTAAGTTATATCGGTTATGTGTTACCCTCCTCGAGCTCGTTAAATAAAAAAGAGGTGCTCATCTATCTGGATGGGAGAAAAATTGAAAGAAGCAAGACAAACAGTTCTTGAGAATGTCACCAGTAATCCTTACAGTCACCCTTGAACACGACACTTTGTTTTTGCATGCATTTTAATCCACTGAACCTCTGTATTGAACCAATCCTTTGAGTTTCTGTACTCCTTTGGGTCACCTGACGAAAGTCACAAAATCCATTGCATCATCATGTTTTGGTCCATGTCATGTTTCTGCTGTTGTGCCTCAGTGTTCAAGGGAAGTATCTGCCTCAAGAGTCAACCATCACAAATCCCTATTTATAATACCCATGTTAGTCCATGTTCTTTTGATCCACCAATTACATCTCTGTGTCAGTTTCGTGTCATTGATGGGGGATACATCAAGGCCCTCCTGTGACAAGTCTATCCCTTTTGACCTCAACACATTATCTAGGGATTAGACCTAGAAACTAGTTGGTACCTTGGGACCTGCATGAATTAATGGAAGGCCTCCTCATGTCCAACAGTGGGTTAACATCATTGACCTATGATCAGATGATTCCACAGATGTTCGACTTCAACTCATCTATTCACATTCATTGGCATGTACCAAGTACCTTGGGAATCATTGACATCAACGATGATATCCCTCGCACTTGTTAACGGTTCACCTCATTGACCGGTAATCAAGTGGTTTCTGCCATGTTCAACATCAAAACATCTATTCGCATGGTTAGATTCATACTACATCGGTATCAGTAAGAAGACCCTGGGTTGAGTTGTCACTCTTGTATGTACTTTTCCCAGGTTGCGACGAAGGTTTATTTAAACATTGACACATATATTGTTACATAGATCCACTTTGTATTGGTCGTGGCTATGTCTTGACATCTTGTAGCTCCACTATGTATTCTTCTTGGCTGCGACCAGTTCAGGTCATGCGAATATAGATCCACATTGTATCTTCGATGGCTATATCACTTTGTCAATATAATTATGGATCCACAGTGTATTTATGGTGACCATACCTTGAAAGTCTCTATCACTCAAGCATAGGTATGCATGCCTTGGGTTTGAAGCATGTCTTAACATTTGTTTGATGGTCGTGTGCAGCTTCTGTCAAGTTCTCTAAGTCTGTACCCTTTCTTGAAAGTATGCAAATCATTTCAGTTATTAGTTCATGTCTTCTAACTTCATACTTTGGGGGGAAATCTATTACACATCAAAATTACTCATTACAACAATGGCCTAGTGTCGTCATTATCAATATTAAAAGTGTCACATTTTGGTCACAAGTGTCAGAAAAAGCATATTGACATACTGTCTATGTCGTTCCTATAAGGACATCGAAGGGACACTTGAAACAACTCAAACCACTGATTTGGATGAAGAGGAATGGGTTAACAAAGTTTATAAACCTTTTGCCACTAGAAAATCCACTCAAAATACATTTTTGGAGAGGACTGCTCCCCTATACACTGGCAGGGAGCGTTGGATCTCTGTACACCCTTTTAGGGGAGCACTAATGCTCTGGTGCCCCTTTTGGGGGAGCACTTCCTTTGCTGAGCAAATTTTGGGTTTGTTGAGGCAAATCAGGGAAGAATCCCTCAACTCTTGAAGGTGGTTGGATTTGAATAGATGGTCAAGGCATGATCTTAGGGAGGATCCTCAACTGAATGAGAAGGATCCTCAACTTATCCCAAATATCTCTCAAGTGGTTGGGCCTCTCCAAGGTTATATAAGGGATCCTTCTCATGGTGAAAGGGAATGGAAAGTATTGTGAAGCATCTAACTTATGATCTCATGAGGAAGATGTCATTTGGAACATCAACATTCCGTGCGTGGATTGTTTAAGAAAGGGTTTGGACAAGGAGATCTTAATGAAGTTTCTTCACTCACATCTATGGTTGTAAGTATTGTTCATTATTGTTCTCATTAATATAACATGCTTGGTCTATTTCTTTCAAGTCTGTGTTCGATCTCACTTGAACTTGTCTCTAGTAGATAGGTCTATTTTTGAGCTAATCCCAGTAGGGTAGGAAGTTGGTCGTATCTTTGTTTGTCTCCAGGGCTCATCGAGGAGTTTAGGATTGAATCTCAACTCGAACCATGCAGGGACAAGCATTGTTAAAAATGTACATCATTTCTCCTTCCTCTACATACATTAGCTTATCTAGATCTAAAAGGATGTCAGTGTCTATGTTAAGAATTCTTCTGTCTTGTTCTTAGGAGTCTAGGGGCCTTGAGAGAATCCACTTGTCCATAGGGGGATTTCTCTTCAACAATAGGGACATTATATTTGGCTATCAGTTGTTACAGGATATGATAGTTCAAAAAGGGAAAAGACTACAACCAAGAAGGAATTTTGGAAGAATAACAAAATAGCAATGGATTTCATCTATGAAGGATTACCTAATCTAGTAAGAGAAAAGAATGGTAAATGTTCATCAACAAAAGAACTTTGGGATAAGTTACATGACATATATTCTTCACCCATCACAGATTCAAAAATGTCAAAGAAGATGCATATACAAATCAAGAAGAATTATGTTCACCATGTCAAGAAGATTCAGAAGATGAAGAGTACATAATAACTAGAGGTATTTTGTTTTGTGTTAATTGTGAAAACCGTGTACATCTTGAAATAGAATGCCATGAAGGAAATGAGACAGGAAAAATAATTGAAAAGGAAGAAAATTATGAAGAAGAATTAATTAGTACTTTAGATGAACTAAGAGAAGAAAAACATTAACTCAAGAAAGAATTGATGAAACAAAAGGAAAGTGTTCACATTTTTTAAGAAGCCCAACAGTTCATCGAGAACTTAAGAACTCAGCTAGAAGAAGCCATAAAGATCTAAGAAAACTTTGAATATAAAAAGCAGTGTTTGGAAACCAACATAGCAGCACAAAAGGAAGAAGAAGAAATGAGAGAGAAGATATGGATAGATCATCTTAAGGAAATAACTAACGATCTAAACCAACTTGAGGCAAAGTTTGGTCAAGAAGAGAAAGGACTTGAAGAATAAATAATCACATTAAAAATTCCTTTTGAAGAAACAAAAAGAACAGAAAAAGTCATGAAGTCTCAGATAATGAAGAAAGAAGAGGTTAATAAGCTTGAAGAAGAAGTTTTCACATTGAGAAGTAAAATCGTCAAGCTCAACAAGAACGTTGAAGAGATAGAAACATCCACATCAGTTATAGAGAATGAAGAGAAGCACTCAAGGTTGCTAGAAAAGAAGAATGAAGAAAATATAAAGAGTTATGAAGAAGTACTCAAAGGAAGGAATCATGGTCAATCAGAATCTAAGAAAACTATTGAAGATACATATTCAAGGAGAACATCCATGTTCAAGCCATAAAGAAGCTTCAATCATGATCATGATCAGTCAAGGAAAAAATTCAGAAGGACTATGCCACAAATAAGATCATTCACTCTTAGGTATACAAATTTATTTTATGGTCATTTTTTTTATTGTACTAACTTTGGACATAAGGTTGCAGATTGTAGGGACTATAAAATAAATGTTCAAGCAATAAGTGCCTATGTGGTTGCACGTAACATTGAGTGTTACAAATGTCATAACTATGGACACATAGCTAGTGAATGTAGAAGCACGATCGATACTTCCATGAAAGAGAATACTAATATCAGATATAAGAAAGTATGGATAAGAAAAAATGAAGAACAGGTGAAAAAAGACCAGGTACCGGAGATCACAAGATTGACAATAAAATGAGATGAAGAAAATTCTATAGAGAAAAAGAAAGATGTTAGATACAAAAAGGTTTGGAAAATAACTGAAAGAAAGGAAGGGCAAGTAAATAAGGAAAAAGTTCAAGAGATTGTACTTTCAGGCATTGTAGTGAAATATGAATCCACAGACATAAATAAATAATTCAGATCTCAGACAGATAATGAATCTACCCATGGATATGATGATAAATCTACCAATGAAGATGATGATGAATACACATCAGAGCAGGAATTGTTTTGAGCCATCCGACTTAGAGACTCCCAAGTAATATGAATATTATTCAGGGGGAGTCTATACAATAACTGTTAAATACCAAAGAACCATCCTTCGAGCAGCTTGCAGAGTTTGAGAAGACAAACTTAGAGAAATCAGTTAGCATAAGTACAATTTGATAGTATAATGATAAATGGGTTAGCATTGTGGAAAATTGTGCAAGTAGAGTCTTGGACAGTATGTACAGAGATGGATTCGTAAGAACACTTAGCAGGTTTGAATAGATATATGATAGTGGACAAGAGCATGGATTCATAGATTGGTTCAGAGATGAAGGGACATTATTGTAATGGATGATAATTACACAGGAAATGGCTCAAACAATGATAATGGATTACAAATTGACAGATTTTTTTGGACACAGGCAATGCATACAACAGTTCATATTAAAAACAAAGTAATGCTCAGAAGCAACATTGACAAAAGTCCCTATGAGCTATGGAAAGGAAGACCAACAAATGTGAAGCACTTCAGATTTTTTGGAAGCAAATGCTACATCAAAAGAGAAGATGGAAAAATGGGAAAATTTGATTCTCGTGTGGACAAAGGAGTACTTGTTGGTTACTCAAGTACAATAAAGAATACAAGTGTTACAATCTAAGATTGAACAAAATTGTGGAAAGCATCAATGTAACAGTTAATGAAACAGACAGACCAGAATCAAAGGAAGAAGAAAAGGAATCAATGGAACAACCTTTCGAAGAAGAAGTAGAAGATGAAAATGAAGTAGAAGAGGAAGATGAATAGAATCTGACAGAAACAGAAGAGCAAGTTCAACAAGTATCTCCAAATACACCTAGAAAACAAGTACAGAAGAATCATCCTTCAACTCAGATTATTGGAAACAAAGATGTAGGAGTTGAGACTAGAAGAAAAATCCATTCACTAGAACAAACACACTTAGCACTCTTATCTACAATTGAACCAAACTTTTTTGAAGAAGCCAACAAGGATGAATATTGGAATAAGGCCATGAATGAAGAATGGGATCAAATAGAGAAAAATGACACTTGGGAACTGGTTCCAAGACCAAAGAATAAGAATTTGATCGACACGAAATGGGTTTTCAGGAATAAATTAAATGAAGATGGAAAAGTTACAAGGAACAAATCTAGATTGGTATGTAAAGGATATACACTGATTGATGGAATCGACTTTGAAGAGACATTTTCCCCAGTTGCCAGAATGGAAGAAATCTAGTTGCTTTTAGCCTATGCATGCTCCAAAAATGTTATAATATATCAGATGGACATAAAATCATCTTTTCTGAATGGGGAACTTGAAGAAGAAATCTACATTGAACAACTAGAAGGATTCCAATTGTCAGAGAACACAGATTATGTGCGTAAATTAAAGAAGGCCTTATATGGTGTAAAATAGGCTCCTAGAGCATGGTGCTCTAGATTGGATAAGTATCTGTAACATGCAAGGTTCAAAAAAAGAAGTGTAGACAACAACCTCTACATCAAGGTAAGTGAAGGTAATATTTTATTAATTGAAGTTTATGTTGATGATATTATTTTTGGTAGTGATGATGACAGGTTAAGCCAGAAATTTGAAAAAGATATGCATAATGAATTTGAAATGTCATTACTTGGAGAACTATCCTTCTTTTTTGGGACTTCAGATATGTCAAAGCAACCAAGGAATATTTATTTCTCAAACCAAGTATATCATAGAAATGCTAAAGAGGTTCAGAATGGAAGATTGCAAACCAGTTATCACTCCCATGCAAACTAGTTGCAAGTTGAGCAAAGATGATGATTCGAAGTCTACAGATCAGAGGTAATATAGGTCAATGATTGACATCCTATTATATGTGACAACATCCAGACCAGATGTAATACAGGCAGTTGGACAGGTGGAATGATTTCAAGCAGCACCAAAGGAGTCACATGTGTTAGCAGTGAAGAGGATTTTCAGATATCTCAAAGGAACAAAAGAGTTTATATTATGGTATCCAAAAGGAAAGGATCTATCACTTATTGCCTACATAGATGCAGATTGGGTAGATTTTATTGATGACCGACGAAGCACCAGTCGAGCAATGTTCTACTTGGGTGAGTGTTTAGTATCATGGATAAGTAAGAAACAATCATCAATGTCTTTATCTACAGTCGAGGCATAGTATATTATAATAGCATCATGTTGTACACAAGTTCTTTCGATGAAACAAACTCTGATAGATATAGAGGTTGAGTATGATGAGTCCATTCCAATCTATTGTGATAATACAAGCGCCATCAATATCTTGAACAACCCGGTGATGCACTCCAAGACAAAGAACATTCCAATAAAGTATCACTTTATATGGGAGTAGGTTGCAGAAAAGAACATCAGAGTTGGGTATGTGGGCACAAAAGAACAAGTGGCAGACATCTTCAAAAAACCACTTCCACAGGAATCCTTTGAATATATTTTCCAGAGACTTGGAGTTATTTCTACTCCAAAATGATTTATTTTTGAATGCTTATCTTATATGTCTTACATGTACATGAGGAAGCACCATAAGAGGATAGTTTAGTCAGGGGGAGCAATCCCAGATTGAAAGATACCTTTGCCATTGATGATAAAGGGGGAGAGATTTATCATATGCAAAGGATAGAGGCATGGTTCTAGGGGGAGAAGATTTATCAGATACAAAAGACATAGGCATGGTTATAGGGGGATCATGAGTGATATGATTTCCATATTGCATCAGAGTGTTGCCATCAATGCCAAAGGGGGAGATTGTTGATTAAGGTTGGTTGTCATTGATGTCAACCCTTGAAGAAATCCCAGTAGCACAAAGGTCTGGGTAATGGACCCAATTTTATTGGATGACTCACTATTTTCTTTTCATGTTTGATAATAAGTACAAATGGATGACCTCCAAAGTGGTCCCCTTATGGTGAAATCCCTCATGGGAAGACGCTTTGCGGATTGAGTTATACTATAAGTATGGTTAGAGAACCCATGCTTATTTGTGGAATAATGAGATGAAGATTAGTGATTTTTTCATTGAAACTATCCTATATTGATAATTCTTGTCATTCCATTTCCTGTGGTATGTGGAACGTCACATAACTCCTCATGGTTATAGAGTTATGGCCATGAGAAGTTGGAGAACCTAGGTTTGGGTAATGGACCCAAGTTTGTTTCATGGATAACGGTGTGAGTTTTGATATATTTTCAGGTAATACTATTATATATGGATATTACATGTCATTCCATTTCTGGTGGTATGTGGAATGTCACATAACTCCTCACGGTTTGAGAGTTATGGCCTTACAAAGTTGGAGGATCCTCATATGTCATCTACAAGCCCCAAAAGGTCAAAGTAGTCAAAGTGGTTTAAGAGATTTAAAAAGGTAAATAATAAAGTCAAGTGATGAGTGTACTATAATTCAAAGTGAGTACAAAATAAATTAATTCAATAATAAATTTAATGGAGAAATTAGAATGGGTTAACCCTAAAATAAGGAAAGTCGACAAAGTGACCTAGAAGATGTTTTTAAGGAAGCTACTTGGAGAGTATAAATAAGAGGCAAGGCTCTCTCATTTAAGACACACTTGAGAATATTGAATACCTATAGGTGTCTGAGGTAACCAAATGATATCTAAGCTGAATTTATAAGGAAAGTAAAGAAAAGAAGGCCACAATTCAAGGAAGGATAAATTATTTTGATGATGCTTTCTAAGGTATGTGTTTTTTAGATCACCTCACCATTTTCGCAATAACTATTTTCACAAAATGATTCAAACCATAAAATTACTATGACATCGAGGAAACATATCCAAGTATCTATGGTAAAAAAATCAATTTGTGGGTCGTTGTATTTGTGGAGTTACACTCTGTGGAAAATAGGGTTTGTGGCTAGTCCTAAAACTAGTCAAAAACATATTTTTTCAGGTAAAAACGACATAACTTATTCATAACAGATCCAAATTTAGTAAGACAAAATGTGTTGGTTAGAGTAAAGTATTTAGTATGCTGTGTAACATTTTCATATCAATTCAACAAATATTCTGTGCGAGGCACGCTCTACAAGGTCACTCTCTAGAATAAGCCAGAATTAAGCAAGGTGTGCCATTTTTTCCATAACTCCTTTTCCGAGAGGCTCCAAGTAGCAAAACCTGGAGGAATTGCATAAAACACATTGAATAAAATTGTGTATCAGTTTGATATATTTATGTTAAATCAAATATTAGTTTATAGTGGTCAATTAGAAGTTAGACTTAAGCATTAATAAAGTCAAAGTGACTTTAGGTTAATTTATTTTCTTTTAGGTTAGATATTTGATTTTAGGTCAGATATTTGATTTTAGGTTATATTTTCACTTTATCCCACATTCATAAAGTGGTTTAAGTATACTTGATTGTAACCTATATAAGAAATCTATTTTCTCTCTTATTTAATTGATTGAATAAAGATAGATAACCTTATTCAAGTTATCTTAGTTTCGGTGTGTGCTCGATTTTCGTTACATGGTATCAGAGCAGGGTTAGGGCCACGGAGTCTGGGAGCACGTGAATACCTAGGGACTGCTTCCAACAGTGACAGATCAAGGTATCGCCAACATAGCACACTCAAGTAGCTGAAAGGGTTTCAAATCAACCGGAGCTGGGTTCGTTTGATTTTTCATTTTTAAAAGCGAAGTTTGAATTTTTTTTTCGGGTTTGTCAGAAACATTTGCGGTTTTAAAGCCAGGTTCACAAAATCAAATTCAATTTTTCTTAAGGTTTTTTGGGCTAGATTTTTTAAAAATTAGAATCAGTTGTACATCGTACGTAAATGATTTTAGTAGCAGCAACCGTCGATTTTTGAAGATCAAACCGCACGGAAACATTCGTACAAATTTTTACACAACAACCTTTTTTTGTCGTACGACAATTTAATTATGTAGCCCATAAATTTAATTGAGCCGTATGAATTAATTCATCCATATTTAATTGATTTGCAACATACACAAATCTTAATTTAGCAACCAGACCGTATGGATCAGCCATACAGTCCGTACGAACTGCCATTTTTTTGTGAATCTCTGCAATTTCTGAGTTTTAACTAAAATTTCTCTCAAATTTTGTCAATTTGGACAGATTGGAGAATCGATTGGCCTTTTCTTTCCTAGATTGGTGCGCAGCTTCAAAGATCTGGTGTTTTTTTACCGCTAATTTCTTGATTTGTTTTAGCAGATTTGAGGAGAAATTGGTTGATTTGGTGCTGGTTGAGGGCAGATTGCAGCTATTTTGCCATTATTTATCTGCTAAGTTCAATATTTTTTATCACCTATGGATACATTGAACAACATCATGTTGGAAGGCAACCATCAGTTCTCTGGGATGAACTACAATACCTGGAAGCAATGCATGTTGGCCATTTTTTTGTACCAGTGCCTGTCAGCTGTTGTTCTAGGCACAAGTCCTCATCCCATGGTTGCAGGTAAGGACCAAGACAATTTTTATGGCCAAGACAGAGAGGCCGTGATGCTGATCAAATTTTCTGTGACAGATGATATGCTACCTGAGGTTCAGAATGGGAAGACTGTTGCAGCGATCTGGAAACAATTGAAAGAGACTAATGAGATTTCAGATAAGGGTCGAGCATTCATTTTAAAGAATATGTTTTTCTCGATCAAGATGAGTGAGGGTGCCTCTCTCCAAGAGCACTTACTCAATATCAAGGACATCTGGGAGTAGTTGGAGGTCGTTGGTTGGAAGATGGCAAAAAAGGACATGGTGGTGATCATGTTGAACAACTTGCCAGGGTCCTATGAGCACTTCATTGAGACCCTGAACATCATAGCTACAGATGTTGACCTGAAGTTTGGAGATCTGTACAATAAGATATCACAACAGGACAGGTGGAAGAAGCAGTTTGGGAGCAACAGTGAGACAGAGGGTTCAAAGCAGGCCTTTGCAGCCAAAGCTAAAGACAAAGGCAAATGGACAAGGAAACTCGATTCAGGAAATGCTGAGGATGCCACCAAAATCCTGAAGACCATCACTTGTCATTACTGTGGCAAGACTGGCCATATGAAGAAGCACTACAGAAAGCGGTTGGTAGATCAGAAGCACAATCAGGGAGGGTCTCACCAGAAGGCCCATGTCGTAGAGCACATGGAGGAGAAGGAGGCAACCTTCTATGCCTTTATGGCCTGTACACAAGAAGATCAGTCCAAGTCATCTGCTTGGTTTGTTGATTCAGGCGCATCTAGGAATTTCACCAATCGAAAAGATTGGTTCACAGAGTTTACACCTATTCCATCCAAAGACTCGATGATCTTCAGTGGAGGCGAGGAGTATAGTATAGTCGGCAAGGGGAATGTTCAAATTTCCTTCAGAGGAAATATGCTTATGTTTCTCAACGTCCACTATGTGCGAGGTATGGAGCTTAATCTACTCTCAGTTAGTCAGATTATGAGGCACTCTCCTCACTTGGATGTCAACTTTAGCAATCATAAGTGTTATATCGTTGACAAGAATACCAAGAAGATCGTTGCTCTTGGTGTGGAGGACCATGATCTGTTCAAATTGATGGATATTGGGTAGGATAGAGAGCATGCACTGGTAGTGAAGAGTGTAGTAGACATATGCACACTATGGCATCAGAGGTATGGGCACCTCAATTTTACCTACCTCTCTCAGTTGGCATGAGAGAAACTGGTAGATGGACTTCCAAACATTCAACAGAAGATTTAGGGAGTTTGTGGAGCTTGCCAGGAAGGGAAGCAACATCGAGTGTCATTTGATGAAGGACAAGATTGGAGAGTGTAGAGGGTCCTTCAGTTGGTTCATGCAAACATATGTGGGCTAATGAACATGACATCAATCACCGGTGTTAGGTATTTACTTCTGTTTGTTGATGATTTCAGTAGGAAAATGTGGGTGTATTTTTCGAAGTTGAACTCTAACGTGTTTAAAGATTTTCAAAATTTTAAAGCATTAGTTGAGAATGAGTCAGGTTGTCATATTACCTCTCTTAGATATGATAATGGTGGATAATTATTCTCCAAAGAATTCAATAATTTTTGTGCTAAACATGGGATCAAGAGACAATACACCACACTCCATACTCCACAATAGAATGGGGTGGTTGAAAGGCAAAACCACACTATCACATAGATGTCCAGATGTATGTTGTAGAACAGGTGTGTTCCTAACAGATTTTGGGCAGAGGCAGTGTTCACAACAGTGTACTTGCTTAATAGATCTCCCACGATGGCAATAAAGAAGAAGACTCCAGAGGAAGCATGGTATGGAATAAATACCAAAGTAAGTCACTTGAAGGTCTTTGGTTCTACTGCTTACACTTGGATTCCAGCTATGAAACGAACCAAGTTAGATCCAAAGAGTAAGATGATGATTCTTACAGGGTACAATGACACCCATAAAGCTTACAGATTAGTTTATGTTGACACTGATAAGGTGCGATTTAGCATAGATGTTTTTTTTGATGAGGAGTTTGGACCCTTCCATACTCCTCCTACATTCAGAGTTACTGAGCAGCCAAAAGTCATTGAAGATTTAGGTGTAAATCTTTCGATAGCTCCACCTGAATGGGGGAAATATTCTGAGCATTATGATGAGGATTCATAACAGGATGAGTCTCCTAGGCCAGTCAGATCAGTACATTTTGAAGCACGAAGCCCAAGTCATGGTGGAAATACTGACTTGGAAGCCAGAGATTCCAAAAGACCCAAGTGGTGGCACAACACCATTGGATATGTTCGGATAGGAGAGATTATCGAGGGAAGATCATCATGAGGTAAGAGTAAACAACAGTCTGGAATAGTCAACTTTTCTCTTATGGCCAATATTCAAGAGATTTATGAGCCTCAAGTATTCAAGGAAGCAAAAGGAAGACCTGAATGGGAAAAGGCCATGGAGGCCGAACATGAAAGTTTGATGAAAAATCAGACTTGGGATCTCACAACTCTTCCATTAGGGAAGAAACCCATTAGTTGCGAATGGGTGTACAAGGTCAAGTACAAGGTAGATGGTACACTTGACAAGTACAAAGCATGGTTAATTGAGAAAGGATTCTCTCAACGAGAAGGCATTGACTATGAGAAGAATTTTGCTCCTACAATGAAGATGAGCACTATTCGTCTTGTTCTAGCCATGGAAACACAACAAGGCTGGAAGGTCCACCAGATGGACGTGAAAAGTGCCTTCCTCAATGGATATTTGAAGGAAGTGGTATACATGTGCCAACCAGAGGGATTTCAAGTTGCAGGGAAGGAGCATCTAGTTTGAAGACTAAAGAAGGCTCTATATGGTCTGAAACAGGCACCGAGGGCGTGGTACATCAAGATTGATAGGTATTTGGTTGAGCAGGGGTTCCAACGGAGTCCTTCAGGTTCCAATTTATATGTCAAAAGAGTTGGTAATGACATTTCTTTTGGTTGTTTATGTGGATGATATCATTATTACAGGTAGTGAGGAAGATGCAATTACATGGATCAAATCAACATGAGCAAAGAATTTGACATGACATATCTAGGCCTCCTACACTATTATCTAGTTGTATAAGTTTGGAAAACAGGGAGAAACATTTTTTGTCTCACAAGAAAAATATGCCAGGAGTTTGCTGGATAAGTTTAGGATGGAGGATTGGAAAATCTCTCCTACACCTATGGAGAAAGGGCTGAAACTTTCAGCCAAGACTGACTCAAAGGCAGTCAGTGAGTCACTATACAGACAACTAGTGGGAAGCTTGATATATCTTATAGCCACTAGACTTGATCTGAGTTTCATTGTGAGCTTCATTTCCAGATTTATGACAGCGCTGAAAGTAGAGAACTGGACAACAACGAAGTGAGTGCTGAGATATGTGAAAGGGACACTTGACTTTGGTATTCTGTACAACAGGATTAAATACCCGAGGTTGTGTGGGTATACAGATTTAGATTGGGCAGGTTCTATTGATGAAATAAAATCCACTTATGGATATGTCTTCATCCTTGGCACGGGTGCAGTCACATGGACCAGCAAGAAACAACGTGTAGTCGCCCTTTCATCGACAAAAGGAGAGTATCGAGGAACATTGAAAGGTGCATGCAAGGAAGTTTGTCTCAGGAGGATGTTATCATATATGCAGATGCAACAGAGGGAGCTTACATCCTTGTTCTGTGACAATCAAGGGGTAATGAAACTTGCCAAGAATCCAATCTTCCACAATCGTACCATACAAGTTGATACACATTGTCACTTCATCAGACAACTTGTAGAAGATGGAACTATTGAGCTATAGTATTTTCCTACAGAGGATCAAACTACAAACATTTTCACCAAGTCTTTGGGTCCCGAAAAGCATGTAAAATTTCGGAAGAAACTTGGTGTAGTGAGTAGATTGACCATTAAGGGAGGGTGTTAAATTTAATATTAGTTTATAATGGTCAATTAGAAGTTAGAATTAGGAATTAATAAAGTCAAAGTGACTTTAGGTTAGTTTATTTTCTTTTAGGTCAGATATTTTCTTTTAGGTCATATATTTTCTTTTAGGTTATATGTTCACTTTATACCACATTCATAAGGTGGTTTGACTCTACTTGATTGTAACCTATATAAGAAAGATATTTTCTCTCTTATTTAATTGATTGAATAAATACATATAATCTTATTCAAGTTATCTTGGTTTCTGTGTGTGCT
>JZKD02S0451788.1:1017028-1028399 GCA_000966675.3 Picea glauca
GATATCATCCTGTTTCCGAATGTAATTTTTCTAGTTTTATAAAATGGGTTTGTTGTTGTAACTAAGAGGCTAAATAATAACCATCATAACCAATTTTTCTTGAAAACCTTGTTGTATAAAAAGAGCGAACTCAATGTAAGAGGATGGGGGGGGAATTTTTGGACTCAACTTGTAATAACGTTTTTGATAAAGAATATTTTTTTTTAAACGTAAAGGATTATGGATTTTCGGCCTTGGTTGGCATATGTGTTCCTTCTATGTGGTATGTTTTTGGTTATTTTCTCCATTTCAAAATATACATGAGTTGATGTTACAAACAATTTAGTACAACTACTACTGTTATCAAAAGCATTGGTTAAAGTTGTGAATTTGATTGTTTTTACTACAATTTGAAATTATCCATTGTCTTTAACTTTTAAATTTGTTTATTGTTTAAAATGAAATTTTCCATGAACAAATTAGAACTCATTCATACTTTATTTGTATTTTTCTTCTATCAGAGATTAAATCAATATTTGTCTTTGATACATCAATTTATCTTTGATTTTTTTCTCACTATTCTTCCAACTATATTTCAAATTTTTCCAAAGCATTAAGACGTCTTTCCCTTATTGTTTGACATTTAGATTATTGAAAACTATGTTTAAATCTCAATCCAAACTAGTATTAAATATCTATGTTCTTTGAACATATTTCAAAACCCCAACCACATGAAATTTTAAAATGTCTTTGGCATTGTTTCCCTAGTCAGGAAGTATCTTAAGGAATGCAACATTTTTTGGTGCCGTTATTGGAGAGAAAATTTAGAGATATTTTCCCTGGGTAAAACAATTATACCTACCTTTTGATGGTGAACAAAACTTAGGTTGGATAAAATCCTTCACATGGCGAACCCATTGTCTTTTAACTCCACAATTTGAAGAATCTATTAATTATTCCATTTTGATTTCAAATACATTCTCAGGATTCCACTACAAATCATTCTTTGACAAATAAATGAAGAACCATTGCAAAATAACCAAGTATACAATGATAACTTTCTTTCAAGAAATTTTATATTTATTCTTTGGTCCTTTGTTGTTTTGTCTTGTACATTTGGAGAAATTTTTCTTCTACTTTATACATTCGGAGGATAGAAAGTTCAAAACCTCATCTCGTATTTTTGAAACAAAAATGCTAGATTCTTCTCATATTACTCAAGAAGATAAGTTCTCTTCACTAGTACCTTATGTTAATAGTGATGAGCTTCTTACATCAGTGTCCTTTAAAAGTTTTCTTGATAAAAAATCCCAAACCCCTATTCTTTCAAAGTGTAGTCAGTCTTATACATCAGTTGGGAATGAAATTAACATGTCAATTCCTTCAGTCTCTAATATAGCTTATGATCAACCTGCAATGATTCATATGTAGGATTTAAATAGGTATAAACCTCTAACAATTCCATTAGTTATTTATGATATACCTCCTAATTTTTTAAAATACATTCCTTTATTCAATGGGGAAGATAATGTTATAGCAGAAAGACACATGGTAGCATTTGAACATTTCAGAGATTGTTTAGATATTCAATTAATATGAGGATGTTTTTATGAGGTTATTCACTCATTCATTAGTAGGAGAAGTGAAAATATGGTTTAGAAACTTACCAGCTGAATCAATTAATTGTTGGACTGATTTTAATGATGCTTTCCTACACAAATGGGTTGAGAGGAAATATCACCAACAACATCTTTCTGAGTTTTATGCTACAAAAAGAAAGAATGATGAAACAATTATGAAATTCAACATGAGATTTTAAAATGTCTATAACAATTTTCCTATTGAAATTTGTGCATCATAAGATGTTACTAAGGTATACTATGCACTAGCACATCATCCTCATTTAGCATTTTACCTTAGAGAAATGAAGTCTTCTCCATTGCAACAAATATTTATGGATGCTGAAGAAATTGAAAAAAATATATGGGCTTGTGGGATGATACCTAATCAAACAAAGGAGGATCTAAATGCAGAAGAGAATAAAGAAGAAGATGAACATGAAGAATTAGACATGCAAATTTTAGATCAGCAACAAGTAAATCATTATGAAACTGATTTTTGCATTAATTTCTCGAGTGATTTGTATATTGATCAAAACAAATTTACTAATTATGAATCTAAACAAGAGAGTTGCTATGAACATATCAAAGAAAATTTTCAAGATGATCAAAGAAATGTTTATTTATCCTTATATTTATAGAGATTGAATACTTATCAGTCTATATATGATAATTATGATTCGAAATCAGAGCTTGACATCAAAGAAGAACATATTTTGCAAACAAAATCTTCAAAAATGTTTATTAGTTCATCTATTTATGATATTTATGAAGATTTTGATGTTTTTTCAATCAAATACATTACTCTCAATAGACTTTAGAGATTCAGGGCTTGATGGTTTTGAACAAAAGTTTGAGTGTGTTCAAGAGATGAAATAACAAATTTATTATATCAATGAGGATGAAGAAGATTTACTTGCTTATGAATAAACATCTTTAGACAATTTTGGTATGAATGGACTTGAAATTCTTCAAAAAGGTACATATCTTTTTCTTATCATGGAGGAGAAATGTCAAAATATTTTTCAACAAAATGATCTCTTTGAGTTATCATTCATAGAAATTTCAAACAACAGTAAGTGTATATATGATAGTTTTGATTTTCAAGAGATTAATGTCCAAGAGAAGTTTAAAGTTGATGAAAGTTTGGTTTTCAAAGTTGTAACTATTGTCATCAAATGGAAAGTTTAAATAAAGAAAGTAAAGAACAAATTTCCCAAATATCATATTCAAAAAATTTCAATAATCATGATTATAAGAATGATATTTCAGCTGGTTATGATCAGAAACAGATTGTTAATCTAAAATATCTTACTACTGATATATCATATCAAAACGAAATTATTGATGATGACATTTATTATATTTTTGTTCCTAATTCTTGTCAAATATTTGCATTTCAGGAAGAGTATCAACAATTTAAAGAAGTTGTCTTTGGTTGTTCATGAGGAGGGTTGTATATATGTGCATAGTGATCAAAGGATGTTTTTATATGATTTACAAGATCCTATAGTTGATTGGATTAAATATGTTTATTTTCAATCCTCTAATCTTCCAAATTTCATTAACACAATATAAGTAGATTTCACTTATTAGTTGTTAACCTATACTTTTTTGTTGTTAGAAGATTTCTTTTCTTTTCTTGTACAAATTTGTAAGAAAAAAATTCATTTAGTTAGGAAGTGGATGGACTGGATTCACTAGAAGTCTCATTATACTTAACAAAAATAATGATGTTATTTATAATATGATATAATTGTATATAAATAAGCTCACATTCGAGCATTTCTTTCAGTGTGCATAGTTTTTTTTAGGATTGCAAGGATAGGGTTAGTTTAGGTTGAATAAATGAAACTAAACTATGTTGATCATTTATATTTATTCTAATCTCTATAGAAATAATATAATTAATTGATAAACAAAATTTCACACATGTTATTTTTACTAGTAAGGTGGAAAATTTATTTGTTCCTTTATCTTAGTTGAAATGGTATATTTAAGGTAATTTCTTATAAATATGAGCTATGATATTAGATGATAATTGATAGTTTTCTCAAGGAAAATTTAAAATAACAAATACAAACTATTATTATACTCATAGGAAAATATATAGTTAACTTTGAGAAGGTATTAATCTCATGATTTATTTTAACGTGTAGATATTTCTACTTAATTATTGTCCCATGGTGTCTTTGACACAATGATTGCCCCCATCCCACACAAATAAATAAAATATTAAGATATACGGTGAAAGAAAATTCATGAAAATGATTGCCCCCATCTTGTCCAAATATAAATGATAAAGAAATTAAAGTTAAATAGTAGAATGGTGAAAAGAAATTCAGGATTGGGGAATACATATATATTAACCGGGGCTATGGACACCTGGCTTGAAGTGAAACAATGTCTGCATGATGTCTATAATGAATTGGAACTACATATATTTACTTATACCCTGTTATTAATTCTTTTCAATATTCTCTATAATCAGATCCAATTGAGTTTTATTTAAAATGAATAAAAGAAGTAATTTTAGCCATGCGTTAAGACAATTATCAATTGACTAATTACCTTAGATAAATCGTGAGTAGATTTTGATAAAAATAATCTTTTATAACCTTTCTTGAAATTTAAAGTTCAACATCTTTAGAAATTTTAATTGTAAATAGTTCTAATGCTTCTGATATAAGACTAATATTGAAAAGTGAGAAAAATGATTTTAGTTTTATTGAATAAATTTTAGTTTAAATTTAGAAGGTAAGGACTCTATGGCCCAATAATGAAGGCACAAGATTTGCTATTCCTAGTGTCTCACAGGGAGCCACCATCCCTAAATGGAGCCAAATGTTGTAACATAGGTTTAATTCTAGGTAGAATTCAAAATTTTTAGTTTTTGGTTCTTATACTAGATGTTACTAAGCGTTTTCCTTAGTTTATATTTTAACACTAGTATAATTTGATTTTGTGTAAAGATAGATTAAGTTTTAAGATTGAGTTCTTGTAAATATTTAATTTTTATTTTTTTATTTTAGATATAAAATTAGTATAACTTTGATATTAAATTGTAATTATATTAGTGTTTATTAAATTAGGCTTTCTTTTATGTTTGACTAGATAATATAGTTATATATTAAATAATTGTAATAGTATATGATATATTAGTTATATTATATATATTAGTTATTATTTTATATATAGTTATAATTGTAAACAAAACTTCAAGCGTTGTATATATATTAAGTTTAATATATTAGTTATATAATGTTTTTTTCTTAATGGAATACTTCATGGGAAACCCCAGAGTATTTCCCCACTTCGTGGATGGTAAACGAGGTAAATTGTCTTCCCTGATTACAAGGCCTAACCCCAAGAAGGAACAAGAGATTCAAACTTGTAACCTCCTCCACTAGGAATAGCTTCATGTCTGGCTCAGAACCACTTGAACTAACCAAGCTTTAGTTATATAATATTATAATAATAATAATATATTTATAGTTTTTTTTATATAGTTTGAACTATGTTATATTATAACTAACATTATCGTGTTTCTTTATAAGATTGGACTGTGGACAATCTCAAATCGATGACTCTTAATCAATTCGCGATTCAAACTGCATGGAGGTTAAAGGGAGGTTGCATACTTGAACTTATATTTAATCAAATTCATCCTAACCACGTGTTAGCACAAAGTTTTATCGCATCTTGTCTTGGGGCCATTTCAAATCCACCCGACCAAATGAGAAAAACGAATAGGAAATCCTTACGTTTCCAAATTCTGAAAGCACTATCACCATTCTATAGATAAATATCTCAAAGATATCCTGAACAATATGTTATAACGATTGATGTCGATGAGAAAAATGCCAAAATATCCAATATCGAGTCGCCATCTAAATATATTCTTAGCGCATATCCAGGGCATCATCTTGTTTCCGAATGCAATTTTTCTAGTTTTATAACATCGATTTGTTGTTGTAACTAAGAGGCTAAAGAATAGCCATCATAACAAATTTTGGTTGGAAACCTCGTTGTATAAAAAGAGCGAACTCAATGTAAGAGGAGGGGGGCAGGGGATTTTTGAACTTAGTCTGTAATATCGTTTTTGATAAATAATATTTTTTTAAAACATAAAGGATTCTATATTTTGGGGTTGACATATGTGTTCCTTCTATGTGGTATGTTTCTGGTTATTTTCTTCATTTCAAAATATACATGAGTTGATGCTACATACAATTTAGTACAACCACTATTGTCATCAAAAACATTGGTTAAAGTTGTAGATTTGATTGTTTTTACTGTAAGTTGAAATTATCACCTATGTATTTAACTCTTAAAATTGTTTATGATTTAAAATATAATTTTCCAAGAAAAGATTAGAATTCATTCATACTTTATCTGTATTTTTCTTCTATCAGAGATTAAATTGATATTTATCTTTGATACACCAATTTATCTTTGATACATCAATTTATCTTTGATTTTGTTTTTCCAATATTCTTCCAACGATATTTCAAATTTTCCCAAAGCATTAAGATTTCTGCCCTTTAATGTTTTACATTTAGATTATTGAAAAATATCTTTAAAATCTCAGTCCAAACCAATATTAAACCTCTCTGTTCTTTGAACAAATTTCAAAACCCCAACCACCTGAAAATTTTAAAATTTCCTTGACATTGTTTCCCTAGGCAAGAAATATCTCAAGGAATACAACACTCTACATGCCTAAAATCTATGCCTTTTTCCTTATCATTTTTCACGGTTCTTTCTTTGCTATAGACTGGATGTGCAAGGATAACACCTCTTCTTCCACTTCATTTCTTCACATGGACAAATATCTATATTGCTTACCTTATCCATTTTCAAATGTACTCATGAAATTTTCCAAATAAAATATGCCAATATCAAGGTTTTAGTTAAGGATTAAAAGTGATATTTTGAGGACCATGAATATTAAACATATAATTCCAAATTTAAGCCAAGTTGACCAAAACCATTTCTTTAAACATAATCCATTTCAGATCATACGGTCATGAGAGTTCATTCTTATTTTAGTAATATTATTTTCTTCTTTAAGCAAGTTATAGTAGAACGATACTTTTGATCTTCCAAGTTGAGGCTAGTGATATATTTATATTAAACTTTCTCTTATTCTCTATATCTTCATTGCACCATAATATCTTTTTAAATTTAATTATTAGAATGAATTTAATGGTATCAATATTTTGTAGAGTTGTCTTCCCCTCTATAATCCAATGTTTAACCAAGAATTATTAGCTTTATGACACCCTCTCTCAACTCTTAGCTATATTATAATAAAATTTGAAGGAATACTAGAAAGCCTCTTATCCTTCATGTTAATTTTCTTGTGCTTGTACATTAGGCACCTATAATGATATCCTTTCTCTCAATCCATGGAAGCCCAACCTCTAAGAAGATGATTCAATAGGGTGTAGTTTTTAAAATTTTAATATTACATAAATAAAACACTTGTGTGTGAAGAGGGGATTATTTTTTTATCCCCCAATTTTTTTTTCTTTACAATTATTCTAAATATCGAAAAAATATATTGCTTTACAATTATTCTAAAAATCAAAATAGGATTTCCATCCTATATTAGTCCTTTCATCAACACTACATTTCAAAGATACTTGTATGAATCAACTTCCGCTAATTTGTTATTTTCATACACAAAATTAGGGTAACTAGTGTTCTCAACATTAAAAACTAATATGTATTTTAACATTAAAACCTAATTCAACATTTAAAAAAGAATTAAGTTGAACAAGAAATTAATACATCTTTGTGGAAGGACTTGGATTAGTGAAAGTTTCTACTACAACTTTAGATCTTGGAGGATTGGGATTAGCTAAAAATGTATTTGCGGCTTTGGATCTTGAAGGGATTTTGATGGCCAAGAATACCAATTAATTTCTTAGAAGAACATGTATTGTTGGAAATCACATCCAACATCCACTAAATGGCCACATAAATTGTCAAATGAACTAGTGTAAGAAATTATAGGACACATGTTAGTTAGACATGCTTAGTGTAATAAATAAGGATGTACATGTAATGAATGGAGATAATCCACATCATGTAGATGTTCTTGTTATGATAATAAACATTATTCTAAGTATTATGTGCACACATGTTTTCTACATATTTCTCAATACATTCACATGTATCATAGTGAGGTTGTCTCTAATATCCTTTGAGAGAGGAGCCAAAATATGGGGAGTTCACAAGTGAAAAATTATTATTAAGTGTGTTGATTTCTTGGGAATTTTAGATCCATTGTTGAAAGTGATTACTCAAGTTTGATGTTTATATAGTTGTTGTTTTTCATTGAGCTACATTGGCTCTTACTAAAGACTTATATGTGATAGTGATCATTGATGAAAATGTCATTATTCATTTTTAGTAATATTGTTATCCTACAAATGTTTTTGGTCTTTTGTTGACTTGTTATGAAGGCACCAATACATCATAATTAGAAAATTATGTTAGAGAAAATGTGGTTTGCAATGTTCCTCCACTAAAAATTTCTAAGTGATTTACATGGAGGAGATTGGTGAGTGCAAGTCCAATGAACTAGAGGGGTATTAAAATATAGATGTTAGAGGAAACTATAGGTTATTTATATGTATCCAATTAAGTATTGGAGGAGGAGAGATGATTGAGGTATCTAGAATCACAAGAAGTTCACCTGTCAATTTAGTGTACTCTTGGATATAAAGGGGGTGTGGGGAGAAACATTCAACTTGCAATGCATGGCCACATAAATTGTGATGTGTGAATAAATATAGTGTGAAATAGACCAGTGTAAAGAGTCATGGGATAAAGAGACATGGGATGAGTTTTAATTATATATTGTTTAATATAAAAAATGAGGATGCACATTTAATATATGAAAAGAATCCACATTATATTTAAAAAAAAACATAGATTGCATAATTCACATTCTGTTTTAAAAAACAAAAAAAAAAGACAATGTACGTTCTTGATGTGACAATAAATTTTCTTTGAGTATTCCATCCACATATTGTTTTTGTGTATGTTATTTTTTTGATAATATATTATGAGTAAAGTAAGGTCCCCATCTAGAAGGGCATGAACGCCCATGCCCAATTCATCATGGAGATATAATTTGGGTTTCTCTGACACCCAAGAGTTGCACTAGTTAGGAAAGTGGGCACCTTGGGCACACAAACACGCCAAGGGGATTTCCTAAGCATGAGGAGAAGCATGGAACACACCAAATAGGTCGGGGTGCATTGACATGATGAGCGCAACAATATTGGGGTGTGTTGGTCCCAAGGGATGTGAAGGTTGATGAGTGCACAAGTTCATTTGGGCGCATCGGTCCGTGAATGGGCATGTTGGTTCATTTGGGCACGTTGGTCCACGAAGGGGTACGACATACCCAAAGGATGCGATGATTCACAAAGGTGACTTTTGGAGTCCATATAAGAGTACAAGGCACACAACTAAAATGTGAAGAGGACAAGATCAACTCTAAGGTTGTTAGACATACTTGGACAAGGAGGGGTGAGCTCCCTCAAGGGTCCAAGTCACTCCACATGGGAGGACTTGTGTGGCCTTAAGGTGATTTGGTGGACATAGAGGGGTGACCTTATTTAGGTTGATTCTAGCACTTAGGGGGAATTTTTAGGGGCTATATATCACCCATGGGATAATTTGCCATTCTTTTTCCAAAAAATGATTTTCCAATTTCCTTTTTTTCTAAAAGTGGCATGCCCAAATTCTATAGAATAAAATTATTTTACCTTAAAAACAACCTAAATTTTATAGAAACTATATAAAATCCTTAGGAATTTGAATATTTTTACAAACATATCACCAACCATTTTATACTTTTCATATTAAGAACTAGTAATATTCACCAAGGTTTCTAAATTCTAAGATAAATTTCCATCCTTAAAATTATCCCTCACTAGCAGAAGACGGGGTGACTTTGGAGTTGGGGAAGTCTTGTCATAGGTCTGGATGAGGCATGTTATGAGAAGTAACTACGGGTCTATGTGAAGTCTTGCGACAAAGAAGAGATTGTGAGTCTGTGGTGGGCATACATTTGGGGCACACTGTTGAACTTATGCTTATACTGAGAGGGGGGGTGAATCAATATAAGATAATTTTTACTTTATTTAATCATTCGTCAATCATTTATTAGCTAAGAAATAATAATAACATTTAAGCTCATATCAAAATGCACATAGTTTAACATGGAAACCTAATCGAGCAAAAACCATAAACTTATCTTTATAAATGTTTGTAGGAACCAACCTACTGTTAAAAATATTGTATGCACCAACCTACTGTAGACACCAATATCCTTAACAAATCACCAACTCAACAATATGTATATACCAACCAACTTGATACACCAATTTCCTCAACCGAGCACCAAATCAACAAGATGTAGGCAACAACCTACCAGAGACACCAATCTCCTCAACTGCGCACCAACTCAATAAGATATGTGTAGAAACCAATCCAAGATATTCATACAAAAGTTTCTTCTGACTTCACCTACATACTTCATTCCATGGAAAATACTTCAAACCCCAGCAAGCCTCATAGCATCATTCCTAAAATGTAATCACTAAGGGAAACATTCACTAATGACTAGCTGAGATGACCTTAATTTTATGGCTACATTGCCAGACAAAACAATTCATATCTCCTAATTCTTAAGGAGTTTCAAGGAATTACATATATTGTTGGAAAGGTATCAAAATAATATTTCCAATCATAACTTTTGTTCCCATTTGAGCTATGTATATAGGGTAAACATTCCTTCAATTATAAGGTATCCAAATTGATCATCAAAAATCCAAAAGTAATACTTTCAACAATCTCCATCTTGCAATCTTTATCTTGGACATTTGTAGGATTGTAATATTTATCATGGAAATATGTAGGCTCCCCCTATCTTTGACATTGATCACAACAATATTTTCAACAATCTCCCCCTTTGTCATTGATGAAAACCCTTAGTCAATCCTATAATACTCCCCCTCTTTGGAACTCTCCTTTTGTCTGCAATTCTTCCTCTATCTAAACATTCTCCCCATTTGACATCAATGTAAAAGGGATACTCCCCCTAAGCGTGTTCTTACCTTTACTAAAAATATGAGAGAGATATCACTCCCATACAAAATTTTTCTCCTTTAACTTTATCGAGTATGTATACATCTCTTGAGGTTCTGTTTGCAGTTTCCACTAATCTTCTTGAAGTTGCTTTCCTTATCTCACACCCTTTAGAATGAGATTTTAGGTTGTAACATTGATCATAAATTTGGATGACACTTATAATATTATGCTTTAACCCTTCAATATACAAGATATTATGTGTCTTATTCATTCCATTATCGATACTAACGATACCTTTTCCAACTATCCTTGTAGAAGCCTTATCTCCAAAAGTAAAATTGCCTCATTTTTCTTCCTTTAAGTTGAGAAACTTGTTCTGGTCCCCCGCCATGTGTTTTGAACATCCACTATCAATGTACCATTGGTTCCCTTCGTTTTGAGAATAAAGTGCAATTCCACATTCTTCCTTCTTTAGTTCTTCTTGCTTCCTTTTCCACACCCTGGTGTATTCTTCTCTATTCTTGGTAAGAGAATCTTCTTCCTTATCTTTTTTTATGATAATTTATGATGTTGCTTCTATAGTCACGTGTTATGTGCTCGTAGTTATTTCACTTATAATATTCAATATCAAGTAGAGGATCAAATGAATTGTAGTTTCT
>JZKD02S0451789.1:0-18104 GCA_000966675.3 Picea glauca
TATTTACGTGCTTATTTTTATGGGTTATCATATGTGCGGTTATAACTGTGTTTATTTTTATGGGTATTTCCTATATATGATGCATGTATATGTTTATTGTTATTTTAGTGTGAATTCGTGCATTTACAGATGTATTTGGTTGTTTACGTTTTATATATATGTTTCTGCAAGAGTTCTATGTGTATATATTTGAATTGCAAGAGTTCTATGTGTATATTTATGCGGCATAGCTTAGTTGGATACTGAGTATGTTACATTATGCTTCGCAGAGAGAACGAAAGAGTTCTCTGGCGTAGCGTGGCCCGGCATGGATGGTCGGGGACGTTACAATATGGTATCAAAACTTTGGTTTTCAACACTGAGCCTGGATGGGCCGAGCAAGTTCAGTTGAAGCGAAATGCCACATAGGATTTATTTCGAAGTGGCCAAATTTCAGTTTGTAGAGCGTCCATGGTAAAAAGTAACAACAACTGGGTGGAATTGGGGAAAAGCCCCAATTTTTTTTGTTAAATTCATGATAAAATGGAGAAATTCAGCCAAGTGATGAGATATTATTGTTTTAATATTTGTTCTAGTAAATTTGGATCTAAAATGGGTCGAATTTAAAGTTACAGTGAAGCCATGACAGATGGAGCGAGTTTAGTGGTTAAAATTCTCAATTCGCGAATTGATTTTGGATAAATTCGTTCCAAAAATGTCAACTTACAATGATTTTTTGTTGCATAGGTTGAACTGGTGTTATCAGGGTGAAATTGAAAAAATTTCATGGTTGCAGGATGTCGATGGTAAATTGGGGAAAAAGTTAAGCCAAAATCCCCAATTTTTGTAGCAGAATTCATGAGGAATTGATGCACATAAAAATGAATGTGCACAGGTGGGCACACTAAAAATGCATGATGCGCAGTAAAATTCTTGTGATAGGTAAAATTTGGCACTGTGCAGCAAGATATTGGCGTGCTGGTGCACGCGCTAAATTTTAGTGTTGCATGGAAAAATGTTAGTGTGCAGGTGTGCATGCTAAATTTTGTTGCTGCGCGGAAAAATGTTAGTGTGCAGGTTTGTGCGCTAAATTTTGGCGTCGTGTGGAAAATTGTCGGTGTACAGGACCACGTGATAAATTTAGCATTGCGCAGTGTGCACACACATAATAATGACGTGCGTGGTGTGTGCAGTGTTGGCAGAGCGCAGAGGAGTTTTGTTGGTGCACTCACAATGTGGGTATATGTTGTCACACGATAGTTTAGGTAGTGGTGTGCGCATAATTTTGGTGCGTGGTGGAGACGTACTAAACTCTGGCATGGTGCAACGCGTAGAGTACAATGCGAGCAGAATATCAACGCGCAATACAAAAACTACATGCAACAGGTAATAGTTTAAGAACCAAAACTGTGCGAGGTAGATATTGGCATGCGACACAAAAGTAGTGCGCGCAAGATATTGGCACGACAGAGAAGTGATACACAATAGTTTTTAAGTGAGCGAAACATGATTTACCTTGTGTTGTTTCTGCGCATGGTAAATATGGGTGTACAGGTTGAAATTTGTGTGCGCAAAGTTGTTCAGAGGGAGAACAACAACAGAAAACCATTTATTTTCTGTGACATTTTATATCATTTGAACATCATCTTTTAGCAACGTGTTTTTGAGGCCCTTAAGAGCGTTTTTAGGCACTCAAAAACCAGAAGAACATAGTGTGCCAAGGCACACTCTATCTTCACATCTCAAATAAAATATCTCATAGAGATCTTTCTAATGGTGTTCACTGTTCGTCAAACAAAGCTTTTATGAGAAAGTTATAGCACAAACAGTGAAGGGTAAATTTTAAGACCCATCTAACTACAAAGGGCCATAAATTTCTGCTCCAGAATCAGATTGAGGTTCACGAGTAGTCAATGGAAAGATATGGAACTATAGAAGACATTCCAAGAGCTTAATTAAATTTCTGGCATGTTAAAAGCGTTTAATATGGAAAATAAGGAACATGTAGCATACCAGTTACAATATGGTATTTTGGTCTGGAATTTTAGCAGGGTGTAACTAGCATCCCAGAACCCAGAAAGAGGTGAAACTTGGAAAGAGTGTCCATAATATGTATATGAAGAAACCCAATTCAGATCCTATGAAAAATACAATGGAGTTGGTGCAAAAATGTATAATTACAGAGCAGAATTGCGCCAAGTTGAAAAATGAACAGAAAAATTAATGGGAAAATTTCAAGTAGCCATAAATTTTTGCTCAAGACTCGGAATTGAGCATGGGAGAAGGTGTTGGAAAGGTATTAGACAGTGGAATTTAAATATCCACTCAAAAAATTGATTGGGGAATTCAATTTTCTTGGAAATTAGAAGAAAGAATTCTGATATATATTATTGAACCAAATTGGTTCATATTTTCATAAAATTGTTGAAACAATTAGCTTGAAAAAGTTTTGTTGGCTGCACATTTTGCAGAGTTAACATAAATTAGATCAGTTCAAGATCAAAATAGAGTATAGAGTAATGGAAGAGGCACAAGGGGCTTACAGTCAAGAGGATGATATTAGAGGGATGGATGTCCATTTGGGCATTGAAGGAACAAACTCCGATGGACATGGAGATGAAAGGAATGAAAACGTGAATATGTCAGAGACCATTAAAAATTTACAGAAGGATGTCCAAAGCCATAAAGATGATAATTAAAGGCCTATGATAGAGAAGGAGCAGTAGGATGAATTCAACATGAAGTTATTGTAGAGCTTGAACATAATAGAAAAGAAATTGGATAAGGAGAGTGGCTCAAGCAAATCTGGAAGTCACAAGCCTCCTGATGAGAAAACAAGAGAAAGAAGTGTTAGTAGACATCACCGCCACTCCCCGAGGCATTCCAATAAGAGAGCACACAACATATCAAGTCCATCCCCTATCAAGAATAACAAGAGGTCTAGGGTGCATGAGCTACAAGGATAAATGAGCAAAATCAAACCTCCTACATTTGATGGTGAGCACAAGAAGGATGAGGATGCAAAAACATGGTTGATGGGCATGATAAAGTATTTTCAATTGCATAATTATTCTTCTCATGCAAAAGATAGAATTCTTATCTATCAACTCAAGGGAAAGGCATCCATGTGGTGGGATCAGCTTGTGCAGGTGCAACACATTAAAGAGAAAAGTGTTACTTGGAGGGAATTCAAAAAGTATTTTGAGAAGAAATACTTGACTAAGAGATACTATGACAATAAAATGAAAGAGTTCTTTGAACTCAAGCTCAGAAGTATGACCATAGATGAATATGAGAGAAGGTTTTTAGAACTATTGAAGTATGTCTCTTTCATCAAGGATGAGACAGTTAAGATTCAAAGGTATTTGAGTGGATTGACATCATTCATCAATGAAAAAATACAATATGATGATCCCAAGACATTGGAGGAGACCATAAGGCGAGCTAAATGCCTTTATGATAAGAAAAAATCAAGGCCAACTTTCCAAAAAGCTTGGGAAGACAAAAATAAATTCAAGGTGGATAAGAGGAAGAAGGGATCTAAGCCATCATTCTTCAAAAATAATCCACAGGGAAAGAAAAATCCTAGAGAGCCTAGAACAATTGAGATAGGGGGTCAAAGGCCAAGGCAACCACCTATTCAATGTTGGGGTTGTAAAGGAGATCACATGTTTAGAGATTGTCCTCATAGAGGTGAAAAAGGGAGAACTGTTCACAATGTACAACAAGATGAAACAGTGGAGGACATGGGCATAAATGTGCCAAGGATCTATGCAACCCTGGACAACAAGAAAGCAGAGTATCAGTCACATATGATTGAAATGGAAGGTATGATCAACAACCAAACCATTGCTATTTTGATTGATTCAGGAGCTAGTCATTTTTATATAGATCCTAAGATGGTGGAAAGTTTGCATTTTTCAAGAAGAAAGCATGGGAAATCTTGGTTGGTGTAACTGGCTACATGAGCCAAAAGAAAAGTTAATGAGATGGTTAAGTCATGTCTTATGGACATGAATGGACTGAACACTAGGGAAGATTTGAACATCTTGCCTTTAGGTTCCTATGACTGTCTAATTGGGATGGATTGGTTGGACCAACATCATACCATCCTAGAATGTCATAACAAGGAATTTACTTGCTTGGATGAGGAAGGAACCCTAAGGAAGGTGCGGGGAATTCCTAGGGTAGTAACCATCAGATAAATTTCAGCATTGCAGCTGAAAAAATGTTACAAAAAAGGGTGTCAAATATTTGCAGCTCATATGGAAGAGACACCTAAAGATAAGGTGCCAAATTTGAAAGATTATATAGTCCTAAAAGAGTTTGAAGATGTGTTCAAGGAGGTACTAGGACTACCCCCAAAGAGAGATATTGATTTCTCTATAAATTTAATGCCTGGAGAAACTCCAGTGCCAAAGACTCCTTACAGAATGAGTACGCCAGAGTTGAAGGAGTTGCAAATGCAGCTTGAATAACTTCTGAAGAAGGGGTATATATGCCCAAGTGTGTCACTTTGGGGTGCCCAAGTCTTGTTCGTGAAGAAAAAGGATGTAACATTAAGATTGTGCATTGATTTCAGATAGTTGAATAAAGTGACTGTGAAGAACAAGTATCCTTTGCCAAGGATTGATGATCTTTTTGATCAAATGAAGGATGAAAAGATCTTTTAAAAGATAGATCTCAGGTCAGGATACCATCACGTAAGGATTCAAGAGGAATATATCAGAAAGACCGCCTTCAGGACAAGGTATTTTCATTATGAGTTCATAGTGGTGCCATTTGGGTTGTCAAATGCACCAATTGTTTTCATGTGTTTAATGAATGGTGTTTTTCAAGAATATTTAGACAAGTTTGTCATTGTATTTTTGGATGACATCCTTATATACTCTAAGTCAGAAGAAGAGAATGAGCATCGTTTGAGGATGGTGTTGCAAGTATTAAGGGAGCATCAGTTGAATGCCAAGTTGAGCAAGTGCTCATTTTATCAGAAGCAAATTCACTATTTGGGGCATATCATTTCAAAGGATGGGATAGCAGTGGATCCTAAGAATACAGAAGCCATTAGAGAATGGTCGACGTCAAAGAATGTGATAGAGGTCAGATCATTCAGGGGCCTTGCAGGTTACTACAGGATATTTATTGAAGGATTCTCAAAGATTGCACACTTGATCACTTCCTTGCAAAGAAAGGGTGTGAAGTTTTAGTGGACATTGGATTGTGAAAAGAGTTTCCAACACTTGAAACAATTATTAACAAGTGCTCCAATACTAAGGATTGTAGACCCAAATGAATACTTCATTATATGCACAGATGCATGTGAATAAGGAGTTGGTGGAGTCCTCACTCAAAATGGGTTTTTTATATGTTATGAATCAAGGAAGTTGAAGGAGCATGAAAGACACTATGCCACTCATGATTTGGAGTTGGCAACCATAGTGCATGCCTTGAGGAAATGGAGACACTACCTCATGGTGAAAATGTTTGAACTAAGAACAGACCATAATGGTCTGAAATATTTATTTGATCAACCAACTCTAAATGCTAGGCAAAGCAGATGGCTAGAATTTCTAAGTGAATATGACTTTGATATAAATCATATCAAGGGAAAAGAGAAAAAAGTGGCTGATGCACTCAGCAGAAGAGTACATGAAATGCATGCTACAACCATTATCATGTACCAATCAGATTTGAAAGACAAAATTACAGAGGCTGTCAAATCAGATTTGCAATACAAGGAATTAATGGAAAAATTACAGCAAGGTATTTTGTAGCAGAAAATTGAGAAATATAAGCTAGATAATGATGAAATTCTCATGTACAGGGGAATAATTTATGTACCAAATTCTCAAGAATTGAAAAACCTGATATTGAGATAAATGCATAATGTGCCTTATGTTGGGCACCCAGGATATCATAAAACTATTGCAGCTGTCAAGAGCCAATATTATTGGCCAGGCATGAAGAAAGAGGTTGCTGATTTTATTGCCAGATGTTTGGAATGTCAAAAGGTAAAGGCTGAGCATAGATACCCAGCTAGTTTTCTACAACCATTACCCATTCTTGAGTGGAAATGGGAAGTTTTAACAATGGATTTCATTACCCAACTTCCTAGAACAAACAAGCAACATGATTCTATCATGGTAGTGGTGGATAAGTTTACTAAAGCTATCCATTTTATTCCAGTTAAGCTCACTCACAAGGAAGCCAACATCACTGATGTTTATATGAAGGAAATTTCTAGATTACATGGCATAACCAAGACAATTGTGTCTGATAGAGATCCGAAATTTACCTCAAAATTTTGGAAGGGATTATTTAATGGATTTGGAACAAATTTAAATTTTAGTACATCTTATCATCCAGAATAAGATGGACAAATAGAGAGGGTGAATCAAGCGATTGAAGATATGTTGAGGATGTATGTGATGGATAAACCATCAAAATGGGAAGACTACCTACACTTGATAGAGTTTGCTTATAACAATGGGTACCAAGCATCTCTAAAGGTGAGCCCATTTGAGGCACTTTATGGAAGAAAGTGAAACACACCAGTAAGCTGGTATAACCTAGCAGACAGAGTAGTGGTTGGGCCAGATTTTCTTAGGGAAATGGAGGAGCAAAAGATTAAAATAAAACAAAATTTAAAGGCTTTCGAAGACAGGCAAAAAAGCTATGATGATAAGGGAAGAACTCACAGGGAATTTAAAGTGGGTGATCATGTATTCTTGAAAGTGAAGGCCAACAGAAGTTCCCTAAAGTTGGGAAACTGTTCAAAGTTGGCAGCTCGTTATTGTGGGCCATTTGAAATCCTAGAGAGGATTTGTCCAATTGCTTATATGATTGCATTGCCTGCATCTATGTCTTTTCATAATGTATTCCATGTATCATTATTAAAGAAATATGTACCTGATGCTAATCATGTTATTGATTGGAATGTGATTCAGGTGGAGCAAGAAGACACTTTTCAAGTGCATCCGGTACACATTCTGGACCGGAAAATCAAACAGCTCTGGAATCGATCCATAGGGATTGTAAAGGTCCAATGGACCTTGTACGGTCTTGAGGACGCTACTTGGGAGCATGAGGATGCAATGCAGACATAATACCCGCATCTTTTTGAGGATTTTTGAAATTTTGTTGTATATGGGTACATGATGCACTGAGGACAATGCATAAATAAGGGGAGGGGATTGTAATATCCCTAGGCCGAACCCAATTGTAATGTAAATGAAAATGTACTTAAGTTGGTGAGTTGCTTGATATCATTTTTGGTATGCACATTTCATGTCATAGTGTGCGCATGTACTGCGCAGTAAAATGAGGAAGTGTGCACATTCCAGAATATCGCACGCAACAACTTAAGTGTGCTCAATTTTGAGGCCATGGAGCCTTTTGTGTATATGCTGCATTTTATAGGTTGGTGAGCCAGTTATTATAAGCTAGGATGCTTATGTTTTGATTAGGCCAAAGAGCCTAGAGGTTAAAGGTCAGTGCGCCTATTTTTGTATATGTTTCATAATTAATATAAAATGCATCGTTGTACGTAGACCGACCACGATAAAAGAGATGGGGGACTAAACTCCACTAGTTAGGGAAAGGGAGGGGCCTAAAATTTAAGGAAAATGGCTAAGCTAGGGAGCTTAAGCGAAAAAGGAATATTATATTAATATTTCTTAAATCATAAAGTATGGATAATTATTTTATCCTAAGTTCTAAAGTTGGGTACAAGTGTGCCAAAGTAGCTCCCAACATGACAAGTGTCAAGTTGGGGACATGCATACATATTGTTGGTACTTAGTTCATTTTCCCATCTTTTCCGGGATATTTTCCATCATTCTCCCCATCATTCCTTCCATCATTCAGTCATCCAGTCAATCATCCATGAGCATGCACACACCCATTGAGCTATCCTTCGTATCTTCATGACTGTACCTGAACTTGTATCCATAGCCATTTGTGTTAGTGTATCTAGTTAGCTTGGAAGCTGGATTGAAGAAGCGGGTTGCCAGGTCCATGGGATATTGAAGAAGCGGGTTGTCAGGCCCGTGGGATATTGAAGAGGCGGGTTGTTAGGCCCGTGTGCAATTCTCTAGGTGAAAGAATTGTTGGGAATTGATTTCCTGAAGGTGCTAAACTGCAACTACAGTGCTATGAGACTTCCTGTCCAGCTTGTTGCTGAAGCCCGAAAAGGAAGTGGGGCATGCGAAGGACTGTTGAGAATAGAAGGGGCACACTTCCTGGGTGGGACAGGCATGTGGGGAATGAGGGACTGTAGGTTGTTAGTTTGAGTTGGCACCTGAGACAGAGTCTTTCCTGTTGTCTATGAGCCTTTAGCCTGGTTACGAATCGCTTTACCCGGGTGGAGTTTAGGTTCAACTCAGGGGTGACTCACTGTTGAGAGTGATGAACAATGTGGTCTAAGGCTGGGAGGCTTGTGGAAGGTCTGCACGCAGTTGGTGACATTATTACCAAGATAAGTGTCAATTGTGTGATAAATTTACATGATGCATTGTTATTTACATGCTTATTTTTATGGGTTGTCATATGTGCGGTTATAAATGTGTTTATTTTTATTGGTATTTTCTATATATGTTGCATGTATATGTTTACTATTATTTCATTGTGAATTCGTGCATTTACAGATGTATTTGGTTGTTTACGTTTTATATATATGTTTTCGCAAGAGTTCTGTGTGTATATATTTTAATTGCATGTAGTTCGAAAAATTTATGTGGCATAACTCAGTTGGATACCGAGTATGTTACAATATGTTTCATAGAGAGAATGAAATATTTCTCTGGCATAGCGTGGCCCAACATGGATGGTCGGGGACGTTACACGATCTCCTTTAGAGATCAATTTTTTCTCTTAGCAACTCTGTTTTACTGCAGAGTATAGGGAACTGTGTGCTGGAAATGAATCCCTGCCTCATGGAAAAGATTATGGATCTCATGATTTACATACTCTCCCCCGTTATCAGTTCAAAGGACTTTGATATTATTTCTCGACTATGTCTCAACTAGGGCTTTTAAATCTTTGAGGTGTTGAAAGACCTCATATTTTTTCCTGAGAAAGTAGATCCATGTAAAACGTGAGAAATCATCAACAAAAATGAGAACAAACCTCGCTTTGTTGATGTATGGATGCGGAAAAGGACCCATAAGGTCATTTTGGATCAGATCTAAAGGTGCGGAAGCTCGTTGAGACTTTCCTTTGTCGAATTTCTCTTGAGGGTGTTTCCCCAGAACACAACCCTCACATACTCCCTTGGAGAAATGGATGTCTGGTATACCATAAACCAATCTGTGCTTGCTAAGCTATTGCATGTATCTGAAATTCAAATTTCCAAACCTTTTGTGCCATATCCTACTACTTTCATTAGCATGAGTAAGCAATAAAGCAGAATCAGGTTCAATGAATTCAAAAAATGTATACAATCTAGATTGATGATTTACCTCACTAGTAGCAACCCTAGAGTTGGCTTGCATGTCGTAGATGTCCACAAAATTTTGTGTGAAGATGAATTTATTTCCAGTGCCAGAATTCATCATCTAATACATGGAGAGAAGGTTGACAGAAAGTTTGGGAACGTGCAACACATTCTCGAAGCTTTCGTTGGTGAGTTCAATCCTTCCTTTGCCGGTGACTTCGACAGAATATTTGTCCCCCATCAGAATGGGAGGACCTTTGCATGCATCCAATGAAGAATAGACTGCTTCTGATGAAACCATGTGATGTGATTCTCCTGAATCAACAATCCAGGCATCGAGAAAGGAGTTGATGGCAATTCAGTCATTGCTAGAATTGCCTTTTTTGGAATTCAGATCTTTTGGCTTCTTCTTCTTGGCACCCTCAGGGATGTGATCTCCAAGGTTGTTTTTCTGAAGTATTTGAAACATCAGATATTTTTTTTTTTTGCATGCATGCAGATTCCAAATGGGATCCTTTGTGACGATATGTGCATTTCTCCCCTTTTCTCCCCTTTTCCCCTTTGGATCCAGAGGCATCGGTGAAGGGTTTTGTGTAACCTTCCTTCTTTGGATGTGCATGAGCTTTATGTTTATCTTTATATTTAGATTTCTGATATTTGTGGCTTCCATCATGCACAGTGAGTGCATGCACCCTTGGTCATTTGATTTTTCGCATCTTGATGAGCTTGGTTTTCTCTTGTGTCAGGGATTCGATAAAATCCTCAAGAAAAGGCATCTTCCAGGTGGCTCCAGAGGCGAATCTAACAGAATGGAATGTGGATACGAATACAGAGAATTCGGGACCAAGCTTGGAGATAATGGTGAGAACCATTTGTTTCTCCTCCTTTGATTTATCAACCCCACAAGATTTGAGTTGGGACAGTAAATCCTTGAATTTTGTAAAGAAATATTTGATATTTTCGAAGATTTTTGGATCCAATGTGAGCAGCTCCACCTCCAACATGTGTCCCCTCATCATATACTATTTTCCATAGAGCCCTTCCAAGGTGGTTCAGGGGTCATTGGGAGTCTTACAAGAAGATATTTGAAAAAGGAGATCGGGAGAAATAGGACTGCAAATTGTTTCGAGTGCCTCATCCATGCGATTTAAGTACTTGGATTTTTCTATGGATGATGTCGGTTTTGTATTTGTATTCAAGTTTAACCTGTAAAATCCTCTGGTTCGGAGATGTATGGCTATTTTCTCCTTCCATGCAAAATAGTTGTAAGGTGTAAGAATGAATTCTTTTTGGAAATCCATCTTTTTGTTGTCTTCAATCTTTTGTACCTGCAAAACATTTTGGTGTAGCTTTTTCTTAGCAGTCCATCGGCTCTGATACCATGTAAATGTGTTGAACGCGCACAAAATATATCTAGCTAAACAATAATACACACATTTGCAGAGATAATTGGAGAAAGAATAAGAAGGAGAGAAAGAATGAAAGAATTCTCATTAACCGTTGTGAATAATGAATAATTTACACATGATATACTCTATATAACTTAATGAGTACGCATTGGAGGAGAACCAATGCACCATAGTAGTGGTCTAGAGTGATCTGGACACACACCAGTAGTTACGAGAGTGAACTGCCACCTAGTTGAGTTAACTAGTCAACTAGTCTTCAGTTAACTGACTAAACATGTAGTAGTGAGGAGTTAACTCGTGGAATCAAGGGTAATGTGCCAGTCTGGTGATGATACCAAGGCAAGGTCAAATTATCATGGTGATGATCCCAATGTTGCATGATGACAAAACCAATGCAACATCTAAACTCAACTCAACTAGTCAAACTGAAGTGTCAACTGAAAGAGAATATTCTCCAGGTGGAGTATTCTCCCCTAAAATATAGAAGACTGGATAATGACTAATTATGACTAATAAACAAGGAAAAACCTTAGGAAAAATAAATCCTAGGTGTGTGTGAAGTAACTCCAACAGACTTTATTATCATCAGCAATGGGTTCTAGTTCTTTCCCCAAGGTAATCTGGTACAATCCTTTATTTCTTAATACATCCTCCATATGATATTTCCATGAGAAGTAGTTGGCACTAGTAAGCAAAAGGTCACTAGGAAATGTCATATTAAAATATGAATAAAAAAGATGAAAATGATGGTCTGGATGGAAAGATCTTGAAAAAATAATCGATTTAAAAAAAACAGCATTGAAAATGAACTTCAGATGTGAAAGTTATGCCCTTTTGCAAAAAGGCATAAACGGTAACCAAAGAGCTATGTGACAAGTAGAAGTTGGTCCACATGGCGATACCCTCCTTCTAATAACCTCAGTTTTACAAATAAGTTGCTTATGAAGTGACACACTTTTATAGAATAAGCGGGGATAATTGTTACAATGAAGTTACTTTATAAATGAAAGTTGCAAGAAAAATAACTTAAAATATTAAAGCTACTTATAATGATTCACTTTTATAATTTAAGTAAAATACACTTTACAATGGATGCATGAACTTTTTAAAAAAAAGTAACAAAAAATATACTTGAACTAAAGACCTTTTACTTAATAAAACAACTTTTAACCAAGTGAGCTAGTGCAAAACATATTATATTACTTAGAAGGAGGATTATTGTTGTTGTTGGAGACGACCTTGGAGAGCGTGCTCATAAAAAAAAAATTCACACAAGAGTTGTTTTTTGCTTCTCAACAACAACAAGTTTTAGTTCTCGGTTAGCTTACTCGAAAAATGCAAAATTTTCCTATGTTTCTAATTTACTAAGATTGCACAGAGCGCACAATAAAGAGCATACACTAATAGGAAAACCATTTCCGCTCTATTTCTAATTTGTCTAGATCGCACAAAGCGTAGGGAAAATAACATAAGTAAATAAAAAAGAATAGCAACCTGGAAATGAAAAAAAGAAAACCAAAATAAAATTAAAATATTATCTCTGCAAAAAATTAAAAGGGTGTATTCGGGCTTTATAATTGTGGATCTGACTGAAATGGTTGTATCTTGGGAAAACATAAACCTTTTTGAGTGAAATGAAAGGAGTTCCTAACTTAAACTAGCACTCCGGACAAAATGGAACAATTTTGTCATCCCATAAAAATGGCAGAAGCTAGAGATGCGACAACACGACTTCATGATCTCGATCTACAAGGGGAGAGTATCTTCAAATGCGCTATGATACCATATTTGATTACACTAATATTCCAATAGAGGATGAACACCTTTAGTAACCACTCACACAACAGGATCAAAGATCAACACGTTGATGTTTTTACGTGGTAAAACCCCTACAAGGAAACATGCACGGCCCCAACCAACATGGCCACTTGGAGCCATTTATTAATGCAAAAGAAAAAATATTACAGAAATATTTACAAGAGAGTTTCTCACAATCGATCATCGACAAATGACCCTCCATGCTCTTTAAATAAATATCATGGAATAATCGGTTGTTAAGCCACAAATTAATGTTGTTGTTAAGATAGAGGAGAATATGAACCGTCAGATCAGTCTATGTCAGGAACATATCGTGACTATCAAATTATCTAAATACGAATGCATACTAATGTATACTAAAAAACACACTTCTACCTAACGAAACATTAGACCAAATTGATCTTAACTAACTTCTAAGTGTCTAAATATCCAAACAACCTCACTTGATGTCCCTATCAAGTTAGGCACTATAATTAGTGGCGGTAGGTTTTACATAAGTACTATCCACAAAAAAACAAGAAAATGACCAAGAATTTTCCAGCCAAATTTTCTTTGAAAAAAACTTTAAAAAAATAAAAATAACAAAAAATAACAATAAAATAAATCAATATAAATTCAACTTAACCTTAATACTTTAAATAATACTATATGTTTATATGTTGATTTTTTTTATTTTTTATTTTTCTATTTCATACTTAATAAATATTGAGTTAAACTAAATTTAATGCATAAACACATGAACTTAAAAACAAATGTGTACTTAGTACAACCAAATACATATTGCATAAATTTATAAAAGCGCATTTCCTCTTCATTTGAGATTCATTATCTCCTCGTTTTTCCTTTTCACCAATTTTGATGAAGGATTTATGCTTTAAATAGGTCACATCTATTAAAGTTAGCCATTACGACATTTAAGACACTCAAATCCATATATGTAATGACATTTAAAGTTGTACTAGTCTTTATTTGAATCCTCAATTTGGTTCATATAGGATTCACATTACTAATAAGTGGCATTGATCTCTAGTTTTTCATGTGTATACCAAGTTACATGTCTTTATGGAAGTGTATGGAAGTGTACAAATTTATTGCTTTTGCATGTTATATAATATATTTTCTAGGTAATATATTTTTGGAAAAATTGTTGAGTATTTTTTTGTATTTTGAGGATGGTAGCTAAAGTAAATATTAAATTCTTTAGGGGATATGGTTAGGTTAACCATAGAACTCAAAATCATTATAATAATATACTCGTTAAGAGTTCAACATATCACTTGTGAAAATTGAATTTAAGTGGAGATGGTACCATTTCTCCTTTCAACGACCTCAACTACACCCAACTAACAAGTTCTAAGTACACATTAATGGTTGAATTGTTTATGTGTCATATATCTATTTTATTAGTTATTTTGTTTGGTTTATTTTTTGTCACTTTAGTCTTTTATCACAACATCACTAAAGATATGAACATTTTCTCTTTTCCCCACCCAACTGTAGTTATGGAGATTTTTTCTTTCCCCACCCAATATGTAGTCAATTTTTTATTGCAATGTCACTAAAAAATTTAACATTTTCTCCTTTCCTTCCCAATATGTAACCAATTTCATCTCTTAATGAGGTTAGAATAATGCTCTCCACACAATTGTTGCTTCTCTCTTGCTACATCATTACTGAGAGTTTAGATAATAAGACCATGAATGTTGATACTCCATGCTTTGCTATTTTTGTGTTTTAAATAATAAATTTGTATGAGGGTTATGATATAGTGAAAAATGTAAATTAATTATATAAATTAGTAGTTTTATTTTTAATTTATTATATTTAAAATAATTTATTATAATTAAATATTATTTTATTAATCAAACTTGATTATAAAACACTTACATACATTTCTTCTCTACAATTTTGATATTTAAAATCTATATCTATATCTATATCTATATCTATATCTATATCTATAATAATAATAATAATAATAATAATAATAATAATAATAATTTNATACATTTCTTCTCTACAATTTTGATATTTAAAATCTATATCTATATCTATATCTATATCTATATCTATAATAATAATAATAATAATAATAATAATAATTTATTTTTAAGGTCACAGCCAAGCCAACACACCAAATTGGTGTATGAGACACCCCCTTGTTTGTGGGACAAGGGATCCCCCTCCACCCAGTGATTTGACTGGTAAAATTTACGAAAGTATACATACCCTAGTACTCACCAATTCATCTATTAAACAGAGCACGAAACTTACAATTTAGATATATTTAAAATCTCAAAAAAGAGCCAACCTTTTATTTATTACATATTAATACTTACAATTATATATTTTTAATATATATATATATATATTTTTTAATATATTTAAAATCTCAAGAGATGAGGAGAAACCTTGTATTTATTATATCTTTATACTTAGATTCTTAAAGTTAGACGATAAAGGTGGAATTCAACGACCTATCCCAAAAGCATGAGTGATATTTCACTTTTACAAGCATAAGCATAAGGAGCTATCTTATTAGGTTTGATTTTAGAGGTGATGAGAATAATACTTACTTTTTCATCACCAAAGAATAGTTATAGTGCTTCAAAGTTTGAATAAAGGATGACATGAATGAATATGTGCTCCACATCATAGCCATGGCTTAGCCTGAGATGATTGGAATATGCTTTTGGCAGTCTTACATTATTTATTCCATTTTCTTTATAACAAAATTTTAATTTTGGGATGTAAAATTATTTATTATAGTTATATTTTCAATATCAATAATTGATTTTATTTTATTAATTTTGTATATATTATATTTATATTTATATTTTGTTATATTGAAGGTATGTAATTATGGGATGAACTAAAATTTTTATTTGATTTATTAATTTTTAAAACTTTGGATAGTTTAAATAATTTTAAAATAAATCAATACTTTAAAAATAAAATTTTATGGTTAAAGTTTTTATTAATCAAGTGAGATAATAATTTTAAGGCAAAATTAAAATTTGTTTTTAATGTAAAATGGTTAAATTTGTCCAACTATTAATTATTCTATCATCCTTGATCCTTTATCTTTTTGTCTATTATAGGTGCTCTTATGTAACTTGCATTACCTCACCTGCCATTCAACTACATCCATGTTTCCATTCGTCATCTTAGATCTTCAATTCCTCGATGAAATGTTTTGATGGCATATTTTTTGTATTCTTTGTAGGTTTCTACGTTTCAAAATAAGCAACAAAACTAGGGCCGCTTCCAAAGAATGGTTCATTGCATCAAGAGAAACATTCTACATCCCAGTGTGAGGGAGATGTGTAATTCGTTCTGTGCTCAACATGAAGATAGACATGGAACTTTAAAAAATATAAAATATCAAGTAAATAAAAAAATATGCAATGTCAAACCTAATCTAAAGTTTAAAACTATATATACATACATACATATACATATTTTGTAATGTCCCCTCTTTTAAGACATAATATAAGTGCGTAGAGTAGTGAAAACATTTTTTTCACTTTTTTTTTTTTTAAATATCAGTTAAAACAAGTGTTACACGAACATAACATACATCAATATTTACACATTCTCTTCTCAACTATCTCACTACACAACAAGATTCAAATACAACATAATTGTTATTCAAGATCAACTACATCACATAAACATAACAAAATAATGTCTATCCACCCATCCTACCGTGCAAGGTTAAGATCTCCAAGACACATAATCAATGCTCAAGTCCAGGATTCATCCGATTTATTTTGACCATTTAAGGTCTTAGTACTGGCGATTGTTCTGAGGAACAAGAAGATATCTAATTCCCATAACTCCAATCCTATTTCAAAATTCAAGATTAGAATCATCAACCATACTTAACCATTAATTCTTCAAGGTACAATAGAATAATCTATTATGTTTAATCAATCATTTACACAATAGTCGAGTGCATTTGAGTAAGAACATGATATATGAAGAATAACAAGAAATTCCACTTAATAAAAATATAGAGAATCCATACATTAATTTTTCTAGACAGAAGGTATTAAATGATCTATATTATTCAATCAATCATGATATGAAGATTAGTAACTACTTCCTATGCATCCAATGTTTAACTAAATCCTCCAAACCTAGATAATGTGTATTTAATTATTCACGAAATAAAAGTATTCAATCATAAATTATATTCTAACCTAATAACACAATAAAATTATATATATATATATATATATATATATTTATATATTTTAATACAATATTGTTCACTTTTCAATCCAAAGATTCTAAATCTGAATATGACTATTTTATCAATAAGGTTTTTAACATGTAGATGATCTCAACCTTGTAAGGTCATTGGAACATAAATCATATGTTGTAGAGGTTATCAAAGTTTATTATAATTAATTTTCTCATTAATATGTTGTAAAGGTTATCAAAGTTTATTATAATTAATTTTCTCATTAAACTAGATTGTGAATGTAGTCATCCATTCTATCTAATTATTAACGATACTACCATATGAAAAGATTCTCCTAATAAACACATTATCAACCCAACCCATATTCTAACAATGGATATAAGCATTTTATCTTTAAGGTAATTCAATCGGTTATCTTATATGGCGAAGATTAGATCTAATAGTATATAATCGATTTAAGGTCAATAATATTGGTAAATAATGGTAGAGTATTTTAGCAAGTATTATGAATAGTAAAAGAATGAGTAATTGTAAATTTGAACCCGTGCATGAGCGTAAAATTAGGAAGATACAAATAATAGATTTTTAGTTTTTAATTGTATGTACATTATTTTAAAAAAATTCGACCAAAAGCATTTTATGTCTTCTCGTATCCGACCAGAATTTAGACATATTACAAATGTTGTTACTAGGTATCAATCAAATGTATGTCAAAACAAAATTCAATTAAGAAATTTTGATACCGCAACTGGATGAGATGAATATTTGAAGACGATTATCAATCTAAGCTTTGCGCAACTTCCAATATTTTGCTTATTAATCTAAGAAATTTACTGGTACCTCTCAATCAATGTTAGGGGTACTCTTCCTCCCCCATAGCCTCTCGAGTGGCAAAGGGGCCACACACAAGAAACTAGAAACAATAGCTCCAAACTTACCTCGCAAGGAATAGCTTCCACTCTTTACACAAGCTTTCTATCCCAACTCTCACAAGTAAAACAAAGTCAATGAAATTTTGGCAGCATAACAGGGGAAAAGTGAGATCCACTTCCCTTCTTCCCCATTTCCTTTATAGAAAATTCCCCAATGACATATGTCCTCATGCACAAATAAATAATTTTTTAATTAATTTAATTAATATTTGTTGTGGGGTTATTCTACCCTACGGACTAGCAAGCTAGGGCTTTAAACTTGCATGCAGATCATGACCCTTCAGAAATAACTTTTAACCTTCTACCCCAACCTAAAACCCCTT
>JZKD02S0451789.1:18114-28886 GCA_000966675.3 Picea glauca
CCAACTTAAGTACATTTTCATTTACATTACAATTGGGTTCGGCCTAGGGATATTACAATCCCCTCCCCTTATTTATGCATTGTCCTCAGTGCATCATGTACCCATATACAACAAAATTTCAAAAATCCTCAAAAAGATGCGGGTATTATGTCTGCATTGCATCCTCATGCTCCCAAGTAGCGTCCTCAAGACCGTACAAGGTCCATTGGACCTTTACAATCCCTATGGATCGATTCCAGAGCTGTTTGATTTTCCGGTCCAGAATGTGTACCGGATGCACTTGAAAAGTGTCTTCTTGCTCCACCTGAATCACATTCCAATCAATAACATGATTAGCATCAGGTACATATTTCTTTAATAATGATACATGGAATACATTATGAAAAGACATAGATGCAGGCAATGCAATCATATAAGCAATTGGACAAATCCTCTCTAGGATTTCAAATGGCCCACAATAACGAGCTGCCAACTTTGAACAGTTTCCCAACTTTAGGGAACTTCTGTTGGCCTTCACTTTCAAGAATACATGATCACCCACTTTAAATTCCCTGTGAGTTCTTCCCTTATCATCATAGCTTTTTTGCCTGTCTTCGAAAGCCTTTAAATTTTGTTTTATTTTAATCTTTTGCTCCTCCATTTCCCTAAGAAAATCTGGCCCAACCACTACTCTGTCTGCTAGGTTATACCAGCTTACTGGTGTGTTTCACTTTCTTCCATAAAGTGCCTCAAATGGGCTCACCTTTAGAGATGCTTGGTACCCATTGTTATAAGCAAACTCTATCAAGTGTAGGTAGTCTTCCCATTTTGATGGTTTATCCATCACATACATCCTCAACATATCTTCAATCGCTTGATTCACCCTCTCTATTTGTCCATCTTATTCTGGATGATAAGATGTACTAAAATTTAAATTTGTTCCAAATCCATTAAATAATCCCTTCCAAAATTTTGAGGTAAATTTCGGATCTCTATCAGACACAATTGTCTTGGTTATGCCATGTAATCTAGAAATTTCCTTCATATAAACATCAGTGATGTTGGCTTCCTTGTGAGTGAGCTTAACTGGAATAAAATGGATAGCTTTAGTAAACTTATCCACCACTACCATGATAGAATCATGTTGCTTGTTTGTTCTAGGAAGTTGGGTAATGAAATCCATTGTTAAAACTTCCCATTTCCACTCAAGAATGGGTAATGGTTGTAGAAAACTAGCTGGGTATCTATGCTCAGCCTTTACCTTTTGACATTCCAAACATCTGGCAATAAAATCAGCAACCTCTTTCTTCATGCCTGGCCAATAATATTGGCTCTTGACAGCTGCAATAGTTTTATGATATCCTGGGTGCCCAACATAAGGCACATTATGCATTTATCTCAATATCAGGTTTTTCAATTCTTGAGAATTTGGTACATAAATTATTCCCCTGTACATGAGAATTTCATCATTATCTAGCTTATATTTCTCAATTTTCTGCTACAAAATACCTTGCTGTAATTTTTCCATTAATTCCTTGTATTGCAAATCTGATTTGACAGCCTCTGTAATTTTGTCTTTCAAATCTGATTGGTACATGATAATGGTTGTAGCATGCATTTCATGTACTCTTCTGCTGAGTGCATCAGCCACTTTTTTCTCTTTTCCCTTGATATGATTTATATCAAAGTCATATTCACTTAGAAATTCTAGCCATCTGCTTTGCCTAGCATTTAGAGTTGGTTGATCAAATAAATATTTCAGACCATTATGGTCTGTTCTTAGTTCAAACATTTTCACCATGAGGTAGTGTCTCCATTTCCTCAAGGCATGCACTATGGTTGCCAACTCCAAATCATGAGTGGCATAGTGTCTTTCATGCTCCTTCAACTTCCTTGATTCATAACATATAAAAAACCCATTTTGAGTGAGGACTCCACCAACTCCTTATTCACATGCATCTGTGCATATAATGAAGTATTCATTTGGGTCTACAATCCTTAGTATTGGAGCACTTGTTAATAATTGTTTCAAGTGTTGGAAACTCTTTTCACAATCCAATGTCCACTAAAACTTCACACCCTTTCTTTGCAAGGAAGTGATCAAGTGTGCAATCTTTGAGAATCCTTCAATAAATATCCTGTAGTAACCTGCAAGGCCCCTGAATGATCTGACCTCTATCACATTCTTTGACGTCGACCATTCTCTAATGGCTTCTGTATTCTTAGGATCCACTGCTATCCCATCCTTTGAAATGATATGCCCCAAATAGTGAATTTGCTTCTGATAAAATGAGCACTTGCTCAACTTGGCATTCAACTGATGCTCCCTTAATACTTGCAACACCATCCTCAAACGATGCTCATTCTCTTCTTCTGACTTAGAGTATATAAGGATGTCATCCAAAAATACAATGACAAACTTGTCTAAATATTCTTGAAAAACACCATTCATTAAACACATGAAAACAATTGGTGCATTTGACAACCCAAATGGCACCACTATGAACTCATAATGAAAATACCTTGTCCTGAAGGCGGTCTTTCTGATATATTCCTCTTGAATCCTTACGTGATGGTATCCTGACCTGAGATCTATCTTTTAAAAGATCTTTTCATCCTTCATTTGATCAAAAAGATCATCAATCCTTGGCAAAGGATACTTGTTCTTCACAGTCACTTTATTCAACTATCTGAAATCAATGCACAATCTTAATGTTACATCCTTTTTCTTCACGAACAAGACTTGGGCACCCCAAAGTGACACACTTGGGCATATATACCCCTTCTTCAGAAGTTATTCAAGCTGCATTTGCAACTCCTTCAACTCTGGCGTACTCATTCTGTAAGGAGTCTTTGGCACTGGAGTTTCTCCAGGCATTAAATTTATAGAGAAATCAATATCTCTCTTTGGGGGTAGTCCTAGTACCTCCTTGAACACATCTTCAAACTCTTTTAGGACTATATAATCTTTCAAATTTGGCACCTTATCTTTAGGTGTCTCTTCCATATGAGCTGCAAATATTTGACACCCTTTTTTGTAACATTTTTTCAGCTGCAATGCTGAAATTTATCTGATGGTTACTACCCTAGGAATTCCCCGCACCTTCCTTAGGGTTCCTTCCTCATCCAAGCAAGTAAATTCCTTGTTATGACATTCTAGGATGGTATGATGTTGGTCCAACCAATCCATCCCAATTAGACAGTCATAGGAACCTAAAGGCAAGATGTTCAAATCTTCCCTAGTGTTCAATCCATTCATGTCCATAAGACATGACTTAACCATCTCATTAACTTTTCTTTTGGCTCATGTAGCCAGTTACACCAACCAAGATTTCCCATGCTTTCTTCTTGAAAAATGCAAACTTTCCACCATCTTAGGATCTATATAAAAATGACTAGCTCCTGAATCAATCAAAATAGCAATGGTTTGGTTGTTGATCATACCTTCCATTTCAATCATATGTGACTGATACTCTGCTTTCTTGTTGTCCAGGGTTGCATAGATCCTTGGCACATTTATGCCCATGTCCTCCACTGTTTCATCTTGTTGTACATTGTGAACAGTTCTCCCTTTTTCACCTCTATGAGGACAATCTCTAAACATGTGATCTCCTTTACAACCCCAACATTGAATAGGTGGTTGCCTTGGCCTTTGACCCCCTATCTCAATTGTTCTAGGCTCTCTAGGATTTTTCTTTCCCTGTGGATTATTTTTGAAGAATGATGGCTTAGATCCCTTCTTCCTCTTATCCACCTTGAATTTATTTTTGTCTTCCCAAGCTTTTTGGAAAGTTGGCCTTGATTTTTTCTTATCATAAAGGCATTTAGCTCGCCTTATGGTCTCCTCCAATGTCTTGGGATCATCATATTGTATTTTTTCATTGATGAATGATGTCAATCCACTCAAATACCTTTGAATCTTAACTGTCTCATCCTTGATGAAAGAGACATACTTCAATAGTTCTAAAAACCTTCTCTCATATTCATCTATGGTCATACTTCTGAGCTTGAGTTCAAAGAACTCTTTCATTTTATTGTCATAGTATCTCTTAGTCAAGTATTTCTTCTCAAAATACTTTTTGAATTCCCTCCAAGTAACACTTTTCTCTTTAATGTGTTGCACCTGCACAAGCTGATCCCACCACATGGATGCCTTTCCCTTGAGTTGATAGATAAGAATTCTATCTTTTGCATGAGAAGAATAATTATGCAATTGAAAATACTTTATCATGCCCATCAACCATGTTTTTGCATCCTCATCCTTCTTGTGCTCACCATCAAATGTAGGAGGTTTGATTTTGCTCATTTATCCTTGTAGCTCATGCACCCTAGACCTCTTGTTATTCTTGATAGGGGATGGACTTGATATGTTGTGTGCTCTCTTATTGGAATGCCTCGGGGAGTGGCGGTGATGTCTACTAACACTTCTTTCTCTTGTTTTCTCATCAGGAGGCTTGTGACTTCCAGATTTGCTTGAGCCACTCTCCTTATCCAATTTCTTTTCTATTATGTTCAAGCTCTACAATAACTTCATGTTGAATTCATCCTACTGCTCCTTCTCTATCATAGGCCTTTAATTATCATCTTTATGGCTTTGGACATCCTTCTGTAAATTTTTAATGGTCTCTGACATATTCACGTTTTCATTCCTTTCATCTCCATGTCCATCGGAGTTTGTTCCTTCAATGCCCAAATGGACATCCATCCCTCTAATATCATCCTCTTGACTGTAAGCCCCTTGTGCCTCTTCCATTACTCTATACTCTATTTTGATCTTGAACTGATCTAATTTATGTTAACTCTGCAAAATGTGCAGCCAACAAAACTTTTTCAAGCTAATTGTTTCAACAATTTTATGAAAATATGAACCAATTTGGTTCAATAATATATATCAGAATTCTTTCTTCTAATTTCCAAGAAAATTGAATTCCCCAATCAATTTTTTGAGTGGATATTTAAATTCCACTGTCTAATACCTTTCCAACACCTTCTCCCATGCTCAATTCCGAGTCTTGAGCAAAAATTTATGGCTACTTGAAATTTTCCCATTAATTTTTCTGTTCATTTTTCAACTTGGCGCAATTCTGCTCTGTAATTATACATTTTTGCACCAACTCCATTGTATTTTTCATAGGATCTGAATTGGGTTTCTTCATATACATATTATGGACACTCTTTCCAAGTTTCACCTCTTTCTGGGTTCTGGGATGCTAGTTACACCCTGCTAAAATTCCAGACCAAAATACCATATTGTAACTGGTATGCTACATGTTCCTTATTTTCCATATTAAACGCTTTTAACATGCCAGAAATTTAATTAAGCTCTTGGAATGTCTTCTATAGTTCCATATCTTTCCATTGACTACTCGTGAACCTCAATCTGATTCTGGAGCAGAAATTTATGGCCCTTTGTAGTTAGATGGGTCTTAAAATTTACCCTTCACTGTTTGTGCTATAACTTTCTCATAAAAGCTTTGTTTGACGAACAGTGAACACCATTAGAAAGATCTCTATGAGATATTTTATTTGAGATGTGAAGATAGAGTGTGCCTTGGCACACTATGTTCTTCTGGTTTTTGAGTGCCTAAAAACGCTCTTAAGGGCCTCAAAAACACGTTGCTAAAAGATGATGTTCAAATGATATAAAATGTCACAGAAAATAAATGGTTTTCTGTTGTTGTTCTCCCTCTGAACAACTTTGCGCACACAAATTTCAACCTGTACACCCATATTTACCATGCGCAGAAACAACACAAGGTAAATCATGTTTCGCTCACTTAAAAACTATTGTGTATCACTTCTCTGTCGTGCCAATATCTTGCGCGCACTACTTTTGTGTCGCATGCCAATATCTACCTCGCACAGTTTTGGTTCTTAAACTATTACCTGTTGCATGTAGTTTTTGTATTGCGCGTTGATATTCTGCTCGCATTGTACTCTACGCGTTGCACCATGCCAGAGTTTAGTACGTCTCCACCACGCACCAAAATTATGCGCACACCACTACCTAAACTATCGTGTGACAACATATACCCACATTGTGAGTGCACCAACAAAACTCCTCTGCGCTCTGCCAACACTGCACACACCACGCACGTCATTATTATGTGTGTGCACACTGCGCAATGCTAAATTTATCACGTGGTCCTGTACACCGACAATTTTCCACACGACGCCAAAATTTAGCGCACAAACCTGCACACTAACATTTTTCCGCGCAGCAACAAAATTTAGCATGCACACCTGCACACTAACATTTTTCCATGCAACACTAAAATTTAGCGCGTGCACCAGCACGCCAATATCTTGCTGCACAGTGCCAAATTTTACCTATCACAAGAATTTTACTGCGCATCATGCATTTTTAGTGTGCCCACCTGTGCACATTCATTTTTATGTGCATCAATTCCTCATGAATTCTGCTACAAAAATTGGGGATTTTGGCTTAACTTTTTCCCCAATTTACCATCGACATCCTGCAACCATGAAATTTTTTCAATTTCACCCTGATAACACCAGTTCAACCTATGCAACAAAAAATCATTGTAAGTTGACATTTTTGGAACGAATTTATCCAAAATCAATTCGCGAATTGAGAATTTTAACCACTAAACTCGCTCCATCTGTCATGGCTTCACTGTAACTTTAAATTCGACCCATTTTAGATCCAAATTTACTAGAACAAATATTAAAACAATAATATCTCATCACTTGGCTGAATTTCTCCATTTTATCATGAATTTAACAAAAAAAATTGGGGCTTTTCCCCAATTCCACCCAGTTGTTGTTACTTTTTACCATGGACGCTCTACAAACTGAAATTTGGCCACTTCGAAATAAATCCTATGTGGCATTTCGCTTCAACTGAACTTGCTCGGCCCATCCAGGCTCAGTGTTGAAAACCAAAGTTTTGATACCATATTGTAACGTCCCCGACCATCCATGCCGGGCCACGCTACGCCAGAGAACTCTTTCGTTCTCTCTGCGAAGCATAATGTAACATACTCAGTATCCAACTAAGCTATGCCGCATAAATATACACATAGAACTCTTGCAATTCAAATATATACACATAGAACTCTTGCAGAAACATATATATAAAACGTAAACAACCAAATACATCTGTAAATGCACGAATTCACACTAAAATAACAATAAACATATACATGCATCATATATAGGAAATACCCATAAAAATAAACACAGTTATAACCGCACATATGATAACCCATAAAAATAAGCACGTAAATAACAATACAACATGTAAATTTATCATACAATTGGCACTTATCTTGGTAAGAATGTCACCAACTGCGTGCAGACCTTCCACGAACCTCCCAACCTTAGACCACACTGTTCATCACTCTCAACAGTGAGTCACCCCTGAGCTGGGACTAAACTCCACCTGGATAAAGGGATTCCTAACCAGGCTAAAGGCTCCTAGACAACAGGAAAGACTTTGTCTCAGGTGCCAACTCAAACTAACAACCTATAGTCCCTCATTCCCCACATGCATGTCCCACCCAGGAAGTGTGCCCCTTCTCTGTTCAACAGTCCTTTGGCTGCCCCACTTCCTTTTTGGGCTTCAGCAACAGGGCGGACAGGAAGTCTCAGAGCACTATAGTTGCAGTTTAGCACCTTCAGAAAATCAATTCCCAACAATTCTCTCACCCAGAGAAATTTTCACGGGCTTGACAACCCGCTTCTTCAATATCCCACAGGCCTGACAACCCGCTTCTTCAATCCAGCTCCCAAGCTAACCAGATACACCAACACAAATGGCTATGGATACAAGTTCAGGTACAGTCATGAAGATACGAAGGATAACTCAATGGGTGTGTGCATGCTCATGGATGATTGACTATATGACTGAATGATGAAAGGAATGATGGGGAGAATGATGGAAAATATCTTGGAAAAGATGGGAAAATGAACTAAGTCCCAACAATATGTATGCATGTCCCCAACTTGACACTTGTCATGTTGGGATATAATTTGGCCCACTTGTACCCAACTTTAGAACTTAGGATAAAATAATTATCCATACTTTATGATTTAAGAAATATTAATATAATATTCCTTTTTGGCTTAAACTCCCTAGCTTAGCCCTTTTCCTTAACTTTTAGGCCCCTCCCTTTCCCTAAACAGTGGAGTTTAGTCCCCCATATCTTTTATCGTGGTCAGTCTGCGTGCAACGATGTATTTTATATTAATTATGAGACATATACAAAAATAGGCACATTGGCATTTAACCTCTAGGATCTCCAAACTAATCAAAACATAAGCATCCTAGCTTATAATAACTGGCTCACGAGCCTATAAAACACAACATATACACAAAAGGTTCCCTGGCCTCAAAATCGCGTGCACTTAAGTTGTTGTGCGTGATATCCTGGAATGTGCATACTTCCTCATTTTACTGTGCAGTAGATGCGCACACTATGCCATGAAATGTGCATACCAAAAATGATATCAAACAACTCACCAACTTAAGTACATTTTCATTTACATTACAATTGGGTTCAGCCTAGGGATATTACAGATGGCATCTTGCATGATGCATGCAAATTCACTACCACTGAGACTATGGGCTGAAGCACTTAACTGTAAAACATACATCCAAAATAGATCTCTCCATAGATCTATCAAGGATAAGAGCCCCTACAAGGCTTGGAGCGACCACAAATCAGAAGTGACCCACTTTCAAATTTTTGGTTCACGTGCATGGGCCAGGAATCCCTCTGAAAAGAGGAAGGCACTTGATCCACAGAGCACTAAGTGCATTTTTATTGGATACCCTGACGGTGTGAAGGGATATCGACTTATTGATCTTTCCTCGGACCGGATCATCATTGAGCGTAGTTTCCAATTCGAGGAAAGTGTATTGCATGTACCTCAGCGGCTGCATGAAGACACCTTCACTCTTCCACCTATCTGAGATGATGAGAATGCACATGTTGACTCTTCTTCAGATGAGATTTCTGATTCAGAGGACTCGGATGATTCAGATTCAGAGTCAGTATAGTTGGGCGTAGATTCAGAGCATCCAAATGGAGTTGCAGAGCCAGAGAAGAGGCCCAAGTGGGCACAGATTACTCTTCAGGATGCAGGGGATATCGTTGGTGATCCAATTGAAACTAGGAGGAATCGATCTGATTTTGAGGAGCCTCCTGTTGCACTCACTGCCACTGAACCATTTCCCTCCAGGCATATTTTCTTGGTTCAGTCTTCATATCCACAATCTTATGATGAGGCTGCTAGAAATCCCTTTTGGGAATCCGCCATGCAGGAGGAGTACAACTCCCTCTTCAAGAACCAGACTTGGGATCTGGTTCCCCTTCCTTCTGGGAGGAAACTTGTCAGATGAAAATGGGTCTACAAGACCAAGAGTGTAGTGGATGGACATATTAGCAGATACAAAGCCAGGCTTGTTCCCAAAGGCTTTCAGCAGGTTCATGGTATTGAATATGATGAGACCTTCACTCCAGTAGAGAAGATAGATTCCATACGATTGGCACTTTCCATTACGGTAACCAAGGGATGGGAAGTCCATCAGATGGACATGAAGAATGCATTTCTTCACGGTGATCTCTCTAAGGATATCTACATGGAGCAGCCCCAGGGATTTATGTAGGACTCATCTTTTGTCTGTCGACTGAAGAAGTCACTTTATGGCCTCAAGCAGGCTATGAGGGCATGGTATGACAAGATGGATTCCCACCTGTTGTCACAGAAATTTGTACGTTGTAAATCAGACCCAAATGTCTACATGATCAAGACGACTGATTCACTTCTACTTTTAGTTCTGTATGTCGATGATTTGTTGATCACCAGGTGCTTGACTTCAGCAATTGTTTCAATCAAGAGGATTCTACATGACAGGTTTTTGATGATGGACATGGGTTCACTACACTTCTTCCTTGGACTTGAGATCAGTAAGGATGCATCAGGAATCAAAATGTATCAGGCCAAGTATGCACGAGATCTCCTTGAGAGATTTCACATGAAAGACTGCAAGTTTGCTTTGACTCCTTTCCTATCAGGATTCAAACTTGAGGATGGCGAGGAGACTCCACTGGTTGGAAGCACACTATACAGACAGCTAGTGGGGATCTTGTTGTATCTCACACACTCTAGACCAGACCTCTCCTATGCAGTTGGTGAAGTTTCCAGGTTCATGCAGGAGATGCATGAGCTACATTGGAAGGCTGCAAATTGTATCCTTCAATACGTATAGGGCACCATCACCTTTGGGATTCATTATGCAGCAGACTCTATATTAGATCTCATCGAGTTCACTGATTCCAACTGGGCTGCGATAGCACTAATCGCAAGTCCACACATGGTTACTCACTCAGTCTTGGTTCGAGGCCTATCTGTTGGTTGAGAAACAAGCAAGCTTCCATTGATCTATCTTTAGCTAAGGTAGAGTACTGAGGGGAAGTTAGCATAACCATTCAGGATATGTGGCTACAACATTTTCTCACTGAGTTGGGCATTCATTTTCTTCGGTCAATCATCATCTGGTGTGACAACCAAAGAACTTTGAAGTTCTGCAGAGATCCAGTTCAGAGGCAACGACCGAACAACATCGAGATCCACCTGCACTAAATATGGGACTTAGTACACGAGGGGATCATCGACTTATAGTTATTTACTTTAGCAGAACAGACGTCAGACATCTTCACCAAGACCTTCATTGAGCAGAAGTTCCATTCTCTGCGAAGTCGATTGGAGTGAAGGACACAGTTGCCTAGAAACTGTAGTTCTTCTTTTTACATACATTGTACCTT
>JZKD02S0451789.1:74074-87426 GCA_000966675.3 Picea glauca
GACAATGCTCATTTGGAAAAAATCCTAGTTTCATTGTTTACTTCATCAAAATGGCTTGGAGGATGGTTTATTCAATTGGAGCAGCTACATTATGAATTATAATACATTTTCCAATCATTTTCCAAACTTCAGAACCATTCCAAATCATTGGATTTACCCTAAAGTATCAAATTGCAAAAACACAAGAGTTGGTAGCGCTAAGCCTGTTTTTGTAGTGTAATGTGCTACCAACTTTCCTATAGATAGCAGATTTCACAAATTTTGGTCAAAAATTCCAAATTTGACTTGGATGGAGTATTTTTAGTGGAATATGATGACTATTCCTCAAATACCTCATCAAATCTCATCCATGGGTGCAAGTGGCACTTCATTTCACCAATGGAAACATTCTAGGGATCAAATCCTAAAATGTAGGAATATGACTACATTTTGGAAATCTGTGTTTTCTTGTTTTAGTCACTTTATTTGGAGAAAGACTCCGAAAATATGGAAATGTATTTTTTGACAGAGAGATATTTGTTTCACAACAATGAGTTCCTCTTAAAAAACCTCTCTCAGTTTTCCAAAATCTATTTTTATTTGGGAGATATAGGTCAATCGTTCAGCAGCGTATTTCCAGAAATTGTATACTTTGTTTTTGCTAGCCACCTCACAAATTCGGATTTGAGTTGGATATCTTCAACAAAATAAAGATAGGTGAAGAGGTTATGAGATCCATCTATTTTGGATCTAGATTGGATCTAGATGAGCATGTAATCGCTCTATAAATAAGACCAAAGGGAGGATCTAAAAGGGAGAAATTGGAGACTTTGATACACTATTTTTTGTACAGGACCTCTTTGAAATACATTTTGGAATATAAGCACTTCTCTCTATATTTGTTCAGATTTATTTTCACATATCTCTTTCTGTACTTGTGAATTAATCATGTTCAATTCTCTTTTTTTATACATTGATTGATAAAGTCATTTGTCATTGCATTAATAGACACGATCACAAGTATTTTTTCCTTGTTATAATCAACCTTTCATATGTATTTTTAATGTATATGATCATGTTGGTATGATAAGAATTATTCATCCATATCAGTCCTTTAAACCATCTGATCAGTATTTTTGAGGGCCCTATTTGTCTACATGTATTCAAGTGTGTCTTAAGTGGGGGAGTTATTGAATGATTTATTCATTTTCTAATCCATTTTAATACATTTCATTAAGCATTTGATTAAGTTACCAAGATCACTTGATCTGCAACCTAGAGCGACTCTTGGAGTGATAACAACACCAACTTCCTAATTCTCCAGCACCAACTGGAAGGAGGCACCAACCTGAAGAAAGCTCCAAATCCCTGAATTCTCTGGCACCAACCGGAAGGAGGCTATGATCCCTTGATTTACAGGCACCAACCTGAAGGAAGCTCCAAATCCATGAATTCTCCAACACCAACTGGAAGGAGGCTACGACCCCTTGATTTACAAGCGCCAACCTGAAGGAATCTCCAAATCCATGAATTCTCTAGAACCAACTAGAAGGAGGCTATGACCCCCTTTCCTTTCCTCATCCTGTCACCCTGAAATAAAAGTGTAGACTCACTATCACTACCATTTATCAACCTGTAACTTTCACCGTCACCGATACATCAACCAATCAACCATCGTCATTGTCACATCCACCTATACCATTTCCATTATCTCATCAACATGTAACTAATGATCAACCAATCATCCAAACTGTCCTTGTCCTTGTCACTGATATACCATCAACAACTAACTATAACTAGATCAAGTCACATCAATACCAAAACCATCACTAAATCATGTACATCAACCATCAACCATGTACATCAACATATGCCATACCATGTACATCAACCTGTACCATATCATGTACATCAACCTATATCATACCATGTACATCAACTTATACCATACCATGTACATCAAAACCTTTATCATGTTCCAACACATGTATTGTATCAACCATGTACCACAACATGTATCATATCATCAACCATGTACCAACATGTGCCATTAACCATGTTCCATAAAATGTACCTTGACCATATACCATGTCACTCATGACATCTCTCAATCATACCATACAACATGTACCATAATATACCATAAATGAAGTGCCTCAACAAGGTACATAATGAACAAGATCATATACCAAGTATGTTCCTCACACATATGCCAACCTCACTAGTATGTGCCTCTATCATGTGATATCATCACCATAAAATATACTAAACTAGATACCAATATAGCCAAGAATGTTCTTCTAACAATGTATCATATCATCACCAAGGTGTACCATCAACATGTACCAACATCACCCGCACATGCCTCAAGAATGTACCATAAACATAACCCTCAATAACACATATAAAGAATACTTATGATCATGTATCAGACCTGATACAAAAAATTATAGACCTGTAGTTCTTCATCAACTTCAGCAACAAGAGAATATCATCTTCATCAAACTTTACCTTAGTCTCATGGGACTAGTTTTGGATTAGTCACGAACCCTAACTTTAAAAAAGCATAACTCCGTACTTGTAATGAATAAAGGTCTTCAATTTTAACCATAGATACTCTGAGGTCTTTCTTCCATCTCCTAAAAAATTTAGGGTCTGAAACTTCACAGAACAAAAGTTATATCGAAAATGGAAAACCTTCTTGAATTTTATCCTATTCTATAGAATGAACTTGTATAGCATGCCACATGCTCAATATCTGATATATTATTTTGAAACTCACACACAATTACTAAAAACTGTTATCTTTCTATTGAAATTAGTCTCACGGAATTTGGATCCTCTATGAAGAAGTTATGGTTGTTTTACCCATAACACTTGTTTAAGACTATTTTTAGGACTAGTCAAAAACCCTATATTCCACAGAGTGTATCTCCAAACCTACAACAACAAATATGATGAAATATTTAACATGGATACCTTGACATGTCTTCTCAACATCCTCCAATTTTCATTATCTGAATCATTCTATAAAAATAGTTATAGTGAAAATGGTAAGATTACCTTTAAATAACATACCTTAGAACACATCATCACAATACTTCATCCTCCCTTGGAATTTATCCCTTCTTCACTTCATCTTCCCCCTGAAATTCACCTCAGATATCCTTTCTTACCTCATATAAGAATCACTTTTCACTTTATATATATATATATATATATATATATATATATATATATTCAATAAACTTGTGTGTATAATGTATTTATAAGAGACTTCTTGAGGTGTATATATACTTTTTCTAAGTAACATATTTCCTTAACTTTAGGGCTTCTTGAAATTTCTTGTTACAACCACTTTACCCTTTCATTAATGACTTGTAACCAAATAGGGGCTTCTTAACCATTCTTTGGTTCTTCCAACTTCATGAGGGCATATCTCCCTAATCGTGAGGAACCCCATCGCGTACCACCTACCATTGGAATCGAAATGGAAAGGAATATCCATATATGATTTTTTCACCTACATTTACATTGTTATTCATGTCCTTATTCCTCAAACAAATTCATGCCTCATGACCACACCTCTAGTTTTATGTTAGACTTATTCAAAGCATCTTCCCGTGAGGGCCATGCTTCAAGTATGTCATGATGGGACCACTTTGGAGACTTCTCCAAATACATACATCACTTTTGTTGACATCAATGATGACCATATTACCAACAATATCGACCACATCTCTAGGGATTCCAAAATTATCCAAGGATTGACATCAATGACAACTAACTGACAAAACCAAATGTCCAACAATATCCCTCTTTTGCACTCATGTAAACACTCATGCTCCAAACATTTATGGCAACACTCATACTCCAAAACTCATGATCCCCCTACGATAATCATTCCTCATGTTTCTCTCCCCCTTTGACATCAATGGAAAAGGGTATCTCCCTTTGGGGAAGCTCCCCGTTTCTTCATGCTTCTAATATTTCTCTTCTAATCTTTCTCTTTCTCCCCTTTTGACATCATGGGTAAAAGGGTAACTCCCCCTACCAGTATACCTTCTTTGAGTAATCTCTCTTTGACTTCATGCACTCTCCCTATCTTCATGCTTTTGATATTTCTTTCCTGATATCTTTCGGTGCTTCTTTTCCATTGGTGCTTCCTCTTGTAATTCACTGACATATATAAAAAGAATTCAAAAATTACTTGACTTCAAATATTCATGGCTTGTCGAGTTCACATAAATGACCATACTTTCCTCTAACGATATAGCTTATGCTGAAAATTTCTCTTCCCTGTTCCAATGTGCCTTTCACTTCTTACCTTCCTATGACTAATTGATTCCACTTGTCCATTGATTCCATTGATATACATATTCTATGACCCAAGTCTTTTGTATTTACCAAATATCTCTTGAAATCGTCTTTGTCAATGTGTCATAATAATTGTCCATGACTCTGCTACTCAACTACATACAATGTTGACCCATCTGTCACTGTATTATTCTAACAACTTCTCCAAATCTGTTGCAATTGATCACTACATATTCATTCCCTTCAAGTTGTCTTCTCAATATGCAACTCAGACTCTACACATATGGAACAATATGCATTGAATATATCCCTATTTGAATACACACTTGGAATCCTCTATACAATCATCAAACTTTGCCTGAAAAATGTGCTAATGATATACTTCATAACTGCCAGTTGATACCTGCATGGAAATGTGTTCCAAAATTTTCTTCTCAAACAATCAAACTGTCATAATACATTATGCATTTTTGTCATCAAACCATTCTGAAGCCGCCTTTCCAAAATTTGTAAGCACTTCAGACTGCTCGAAAGATAGTTCTCTTATCTGTAGATCTACTACTTAGACTCCCCTTGTTCAATATTCATATTTACTAGGATTCTCCAACCCAACTGGCTCAGAAAAATATCCACTCTAATGCGGAGTAATATTTCTCTTAGTCTACGAATTCATCATTATCCTCTTTTTGAATTCTAACATTATTTTCATCTTCTTCCTAAATTATGACATCTTCCTCTTGATCCTCTTTTCGGATTTTGACCTCTTCCTCTTTTTCTGTGGATTCATCGTGATCTTGAACTACTACAAATATTGTGAGTGTGATCTCTGGGACCTGGTCTTCATTCACCCGTTCTTCTTGTTTTTCATTTCTTCCCCAAACCTTCATGTATCTGACATTTTCCTTTTTGCATGTATATTTGTCTCGATCTCGTACTATTTCCAATCCTGAGAGTATGACTTATGGGTGTCCTTCATTCATATGGTATTCCTTTAAATGTTCTTGTTTTCTTTTCCATGCCTTTTTATATCTGATATCAATGTTCTCTTTAATGGAAGCATCCATCATGCTTCTACAATCATGAGCTATATGTCCATGGTTGTGGCACTTGTAACATTCAATATTATGTGGGGCCACATAAACATTTCCAGCTTGACCATTTCTTCCATAAGCTATGTAATCTACAACTTTATGTCCAAAGTTATTACAATTAAAACAATGACCATAAAAGAAATTTCATACCTGGGAGTGAATGATCTTCGTTGTGATGTAGTCCTTATGAACTCATGTATTTTCTTATCATGGTATTCTCTTTTGGTGTTTCCTTCACAATGGTTGAAGCTTCTTTGATACCTGAAAGTGGAGGGTGTTCTTTGATATATATATCTTATGTAATCTTCTTCTTGAGTTTTCCTCATCTTCGGAATGTTCTTCTTTTAGGTCTCACATTCTTCCTTCTTAATAGAGCCTTTGATGCATTTTGCATAACTCTTAGAATTCTCTTCATTTTCCCTTTCTAGTAACATGTAACCTTTCTCTTCAACTTTATCTACTGATAGTGTAGAGATTCCTCTCTCTTAAAAATACTTGTTGAGCTTGTTAACTTTGATTCTTAAGGTAACAAATTCTTCTTCAATCTTCTCACAATCTTCTTCTTTCTTCATCATCTAGGTCTTCATGACTTCTTTCGTTCTCATTGCTTTGTCAAGTTGGGTATTTAAGGAGACAATATCTTCTTCAAGTATTCTTTCTTGTTGACTGAATTTTTCTTCAAGATTATTTAAGTCCTCGTATCTTTCCTTGAGATGGCTAGTCAAAATATTTTCTCTCTTTTCTCCTTCCTTTCTTTGTGCTACTATTTTAGCTTCCAAAAACTTCCTTTCTTCCAAATGAATTTTGTACGTTTCTTCAATCCTTTTGGCTTCTTCTACTTGGACTTTTAGGTTTGTAATCATTTGTTGGACTTCTTCAGAGTTGGGTTTCTGATACTCCCTTATTATATTGATCAATTCTTCCTCGAGTGACTTGTTTGTCTCTCTTTATTTGACCAGCTTGTCTAAAGCACTAGTTAGGTGTCTCTCATAATTTTCTTCTTTTGAATCTCTCTTACCTGATGAGATTCTTTCTTACCATACTAACTCAACATCTTCTTCATATTCATGTTGTATATGAGATTCCTTTGAGTATAAATTTTGTAATTTATCCCAAAGTTCTTTGGCTAATAAACATTGTCCCATTTTTACTTTTATTGAATTAGGTAACCTTTCCATGATGAAATCCATTACAATTTTTTTGTTTCTCTTTGATTCCTTCTTGGCTACAGTCTTTGGTTTCTTTGAACCAGTGTATCATGTAACAACTGAGTACCAAACATCATACCCTTTTGCTCCTAGAAATGATTTCATCTTGTTTCTCCACATCGCATAGATCTGACCATTCTGACCATCAAACTATGGTACTCCAATATTAGCATACTCCATGATATTCCTTCCAATGTTTAAATTGTTTTCTTGAAGGATCAGTTCTAATACCAATTGTTGGAATACTAAGAGTGGGGGGGGTGAATAAATATGAGAAATTTTTACCACTTTCAATCACAATATATAAACTTCAAATTTATCACCAGTATATCATTTATGATTGCATTCAATATATCATGAGCATACAACCATAGGCAGTATCATCACATCAAATAACCACATGCACATTACACTAGAATTTACGTGGAAACCCAAACAGGATAAAACCACATAATGATTTCTTATATATATCAAGAATACATTCATAGGAAGCACTAACTTCCCAATTCTTCAACACCAACTGGAAGGAGGCACCAACCCCCTAATTTATAGGAACCAACCTGAAGGAAGCTCCAACTTCTTGAATTCTCCAGCACCAACCGGAAGGAGGCTACACTCCCCTAATTTATAGGCACCAACCTGAAGGAAGATAAAACTCCATGAATTATCTGTCACCAACCATAAGGAGGTTGTGACCCCATGATTTACAGGAACCAACCTGAAGGAAGCTCCAACTCCCTAAATTCTTTGGCACCAACCGAAAGGAGGCTATGACCCCCTTTCCTTTCCCCATTCTGCCACCCTAAAATATAAGTGTAGACTTGTTGTCACTACCATTGATAAACCTATAAATTCCACTGTCATTGATACATCAACCAACCAGTCATTGTCACTGTAACATCAACCTGTCACTATTACATCCACATGTACCACTATCATTGTCTCATCAACATGTAATTTATGATCAACCAATCATCCAAACTGTCACATTCCCTATCATTGTCTTTATAATCGATATACCATCAACAACCAACTATAACCAGATCCACTCACATGGATACCAAAACCATCACCAAATCATGTACATCAACCATGTACATCAACCTGTACCATACCATGTATGTAACACCCCAGGTTCTGAACCCCCATTTTAAATAATGTATTGTTACAATGTTGAGAGGCCAGGGTGCCCAAACAATTATTAAAAGGCCAATGTGCCCAAGAAATGTAATGTTTTGATCATTATTAATAATAAACACATCGTTGGTTGATAGACGGACAAGGACTAGAGTTATAGGGGGCTATGATTCCACAAGAGAGGGGGCTTGAGGGGCTAAATGTGTATTCCTATCTTAATTACCCTTTTTGTCTAAGGGAGGGGATCGGTTACGTGAGCTTCTTGGGGAAGGCTAGGAGGTTCTTGATTCCCCAAAAAGTTACTTAAACCTGCCTCTGGTCTGATGGGGGGGTTCGACTGATGGCTTGTTCGATGATTTCTTGTACAATTCACTCATTTCCCTCACGCACTTCCATGCACTCACTTACCCATCCATTGATCCATCCTCACCTATGTCTTTTCTTAGGAAGGGAGCCGAACTGTTGAAGAATCAAACACGGGATAGTTGGTTGTAATGGTTGCTAGTGCAATCCAGCCATGACCTGGGGCATGCATGTCTACGATGCATTGGCCTGTGCCCCGTTTTTTCTCATAATGGCAAGTCCTGAGAGTTCCAGCGTTGAGATTCTGGACCAGTTGTGCTGGAGGCCCCAAAATAAAGGAGAGGGACTACGTGGAAGAGAAGGGTGGAGGTTCATTCTCTTGGGGAGGTACAGGTTGGTAGAAGAGAGTTGGGTACTTGGATTGTTGTGGGTGTTGGGAAACCTGTGAGATCTTGGGTGTTGACTAGTTTGGGAAACCAAGTACACTTTGGAACCGTCCTTGTGGATTCATAGCCCTGGCTCAGGGGTGACACTATTGTTGAGATTTGGAGCAGCGATGTCTACGGTTGGGTGGAACGTCCTTGGTCTACAGCCAGTTGGTGTCATCTTTCATAAATACAAGTGATCTCTGTTATGGTATCATTTACATGTATATGACTGTTTTTCCATTGTATATTTAATTATCGTTTAATTGAATATTTAGACTATGCATGTTTGCTGACTACTATTGTGCATGTCGTTAAAGTCTTTTATTTTATGCATCCTTAAATTTTAGAAAGGTTTCATAAGAGAAATAAGTCCAAGGGCGAGCTTGAAGGTAGCATGCCCCGGCCTGTGGGTGGTTGGGGATGTTACAGTTTGGTATCAAAGCTTCTGGTTGAAACACCAGGCCGGTATGGGTCAGGTCTGTTGGTCAGAGTCTCTGGGTAGAGATCGAATTATGACTGTGGAGTTGAAAATCTCAGAAGGAATGGCATTGCAGAATCTATGCAGGATATAGAACATTAGAGAACCGTCGTAAGGGGTTCGAAGGATCGTGATTGTCCCTCTTCGAATTCAGGAGCGATCGCCACTGTAGGATCAAGAAAGATCCAGGATCATTGGATCAGAGGACAGGTGAATAGGGGTCATCCGATGTAAAGGAAGCAAGGGCTAAGGTCACAACCATCATATCCCATTGGAGAGAGAGATCAACAGACAAGAGGTATTGTGGGGAACCAAGTTACATGCAAGATAATTCCCAAGGAGGTCCCGCAATCCAAACCATTATTTCACCGAGGGGTACGTGTCAACATTAAGAGAATTGTGGGGAGAAAAGTGGGTTACTCCAAACCGTCGATGCGTGCCCCCACAAATTGAAAGGCATGCAGTTATGTCACATGTTAGGGCTCGAACATCGAAGCCCCGTATAGCCGAAGTAGATCTTGATCGTCGATCACCAAGACGTACGTGTCAGCACCTTAGTAACGCCGGAGAAATCTATTTGAGAGGTTTTTAGTTGAGATTTGAAACTCTCGAAGCCCGGAGATCCGAAGAGCCAAAGTAAATATCGATCGTCCAATCATCCAAAATAGATCTCATTCGATAGATCATGCAGGGTAAATATAAAGCATTGGATCGTCCGAGGTGAGTTGGGGTCGTCTGATCTAGAAGAGGCGTGGTGTAAATCTGTGGATTTCGGGTGAAGGCCTGAAGTAAGCTTAAAACGTCTGATTCAAGAGGACACGTGGAAGAATCCCATGTATTTCAAGGGGTTTGAAGTTTGAGATTTCTGAAACTCGAAGACCCGAAAGGATCTCAACCATTGATCTGCTGAGAGCCACATGTCACCAGATCCAGGGCTTCGGATAAAATCCAGTGGATCCAGATAAGTTTTTAAATTTGATATTTTCGAAGTCCAAAGACCTAAAGTAAGCCTCAATCATCAGATTAAGGAGGAAACGCGGTGTAGATCTGTGGAGTTCGGGTGAATACCCAAAGTGAATCTTAGTCATTCAATCCAGGAGGACACATGGAGACAGATTGGCCAGTTCGGGAATGCGTAGTTTGGGCGAATTGGAAGTGTGATAGCATGGAAACTCCCTAAGTTTTGAAGCCTGAAGAGACAAAGTGGTGGGGCACAATGATGTCACCTAGAGGTGATATGGATCCTGGAATTCCCGAAGTGACGTGGCTAGTGGATGTCATCTAAGATGATGTGGACACATGGGATGCGTGCCACATGTCAGTAATTTTTGAGCAATTGGAATATTGAAGAATTAGTTAGAACGTGACATGTGGCATGCGCTTGATTGGGCCACATGGCAACAGATCATAAAGTCTGGAGACTGAGCACTCCGGAGGGGAAAGATGTGATAGGTTTCATTGGGTCAAAAACTCATGAAGGACCGAAGGCCGGAGTACATATCGACCGTTGATTCCAGAAGACACGCGTCGAAGGATCATCGACTTTGGGAGAAAGCACTCTGGGAGAATGTACAGGAGGAAAGTTTGAAACTTCCAAAGCCTGAAGAGACGAAGTGATTCACAGCCACTAATTTGTGGGAGGACACCCATCGGCAGATCATGAACTCCGGGTAAAAGCGTTCCGAGCAGAGGCAAGCGAGGAAAGTTGATGTAATGTCCCTTTCCAAATAGGAGCTCCAGAGAGGAGGCTTAATGGTCTAAACCACCCCATTAGACTATAGCCAAGGCCAAAGAGGAGTAAACAGGGTTACTAGAGGTCACTCCAGTCACAGGTGTTATATTCAGAAAGTGACATTGAGCTAAAAAGGGTTAAAAGCGCTTTTAAGTCATTATGAGCTAAAAATAGAAGTCAACAGTGAATTAGGGTTTCAACAGTGATTTAGGGTTTTTGAAGTCAACAGTGAATTAGGGTTTGAGCATGATTTAGGGTTTTGGAAATATATAAAGGAAGGGTCAACAACCTAATTCATTATTATGCAGATTATGACTTGTCATTGAGGATAAGAGGCGCATCTCAGGAGAGATAGTTCAGTGGATTCCAGGAGGAAGACACCAGTGGCTGATTTCAATGTTGAGAGACACACCCTAGTCACTGGGAAGATCATTCAGGTCTTCCATCATTCTTCAACAGTAGTTTCACAGTGTTCAGTATCAAGGGTGAATTCATCCAGAGTGAGGGCGCAGCTTCTGAGAGGGTTTTTAGTCGACTTATCCCATCCAGGGAGAATTACAAGATTTCCCTTCGACCCATTTGAGAGGAGGGAAAGGCTCATCTTTTTCCTGGTTCCTCATTAGATTCTGAAGGAGAATAAACTGGGATGCATTTTCGAGACTTGGATGTGCAACACTTTTGGTGGGCACATTTGGGGTTCCAGAGCGAGCATCAGACCAGATTAAGGGAAACCCTTCCGACCCATTTCCTAGTAGACCAAGGCAAACGTTTTGAGACATATCTCATCCGATTCCGATGCTGGAATCACTAGGATGCATTTTTCCAGAAGAAGAGGGGCACATTCCCCGAGGGGTATCCATCAGGGGTCCAGATTCATCAGCAAAGGAGTCCGACAGATACTAGTACTGAGGAATAGAGAAGGGCGCATCATTTGGGACAGTTTCCAAGCCATTCCGAGAAGTATAGCTCCCAGGGTGAACTTTCCAAACTTCCAACAGTTACCGTAAGAGTTTCCATAGTCCCAGGGCATCCATTGATTCCGTAGTGCTCCCATATTTCGGGCATTATCTTTTAGTTTCTTATTTGTATTCCGGATAAGATCCTTTGTCTGTTGATCTAGTCAAGTATTGTCAATTTATTCAGCTACATTCGACCGTTTTGTAATCCACAGAGATATCATAATACAAACTTTGTAGTCCTTTGTCGCATTTATTATTTGTATGATCATTTATATGTTGTAAATCATTGATCCTACACACACATTAGCAGCATTTCCTAGACTAGCCAAGTCAGGAAAATTACAGTGGTATCAGAGCTTTAGTCCTGCCAGCATGTGACTAAAGACAATGAGTGCAGTAGAAGACCCAAAGGGCCGTTAACACGTAGGTGGAAAATATGTCACTTACAATAGGCATAAGGAAAGAAGGCATAGGCCTGATTTTCCCCCTTTTCCTCCTAGCTCAGAAGAAGAGGAAGAGGAACACAGAGAAGTAGAGAGAAGGGCAGAGTGTGAGGTTGAGCGTGAGGCAGAGAGGATGCTAGGAGATAGATATGAGTGACCAGAGGGCAATGGCAAGGCCCCCGAATATCCAGAGACAAATTTCATGCAGCTTATCAACGATATGTTAACTAGTCAACAGACCATGTCTCAATCCTTAGCACAGGTGGTTGATAGATTGGCTAGAGTGGGCACCCTACACACATAAGTCCCGCATGCAACAAAGGGGAACTCAGGAGTAGGCAGTAGACCCCAATCACCCTATCACACATACACCTCCGTGAGTAGGATTCCCAGATCCTTGTTTCCCAGTTTCCAGAGCGCACCCCCAGTAGCAGAACCACGACCGATAGCACAAAGGCCACCCACTCATGCAGATGACATTGCAAAGTATCAAAGGGAGTATGCAGCATTGGGTCATGACTTCCATCAAGACATGAACTTAGTCGAGTACTATGGAATCAGACTCAGGAACTACCCCAGAGAGCCGCAGAGGGGAGGACCATAACAGAAGCATGGGCATAACCTCGATTTCATACGAAAATTTGGGAAACTCACCATCCCTTCTTTCGACGGATTGTCCAAATACACTGCTAGATATTGGGTACAGAAGCTAGACACGTTTTACAAGCTCAACCAGATGACTGAGACAGAGGCCATCAGTTTCATGACCTTACACTTGGAGAGTGAGGTACACGAGTGGTGGTATCATGGACTAGTGACATTGGGTCACAGTTGCATCACCTCCTATAGGGAGTTTACAGATAGGCTCATGGACAGGTTTGACAGGAAGGATCCCGAGATACACTTCAGGGATCTAGCCCAATTGATACAAACTGGCACAGCATAGGTGTTCATCAAAGAGTTTCAGCGGGTAGCCATGGCAATGACAGATATATCAGAGCCCATGTTGATCATGATATTCACAGAAGGACTCACAGATCCTTTGAGAGTATGGGTGAAGGCATACAGGCCTCCCACTTTGTAGGATGCCATCCTTCGCACTCGATATCTGACAGACTCAGTGCCAAATACTAAAAATTTCTCCAAACCATTTGTGCCCCAAAGGGATCGAGACAGGAAGCCATTCCAGAGAGAATGGAAGGGCAAGGAGAAGTTGGATGATGAGACTAGGTGAGATCTTATGAGGAAGAAGCTTTGCTTCAGCTGCAGAGATCCTT
>JZKD02S0451789.1:87523-117063 GCA_000966675.3 Picea glauca
ACCAAACCTTGGAAATGGGATTCAGAGATTGGGATGGGAAGAAGGTTGTTCTAAGAGGTATGTCGACAGGATCACCTAGGACAGTTTTAGCCAAGAGGATGGGGAGGATATTCATACATGGGGATGTATCATATGTCGCAGAATGCTTGATCACTACTCAGAAGGATTCAGAAGGTCGACAATAGCACCATACAGAGATCAAGAATTTATTTGGACAACATCAGTAGGTCTTTGAGGCAATTCCGCCAAGGAGACCACTTGACAGGGGGTTTCAGCACACCATTGAGTTGGAGTAGGGGGCCAAACCTATGATCAACCCCCCTATCGTCATCCTAGGAGGTTCAAAGATGAGATAGAGAAGGAAATCAAGGAATTGTTGGTGATGGGACACATCAGATCGAGAAGCATCCCATTTGCTTATTCAATTGTCTTAGTTCTGAAGAAGGATGGCACCATGAGGATGTGCATTGATTACCGAGCCTTGGACAAGAAAACCATCAAGAACTAATACCCTATCCCACACATTGATGAGTTGATGGATGAACTTCATGGGGCAAGTTTCTTCTCAAAAATTGATCTACACTCTGGATATCATCAAATCAGCATCCGAGAGTAGGACATAGAGAAGACGACATTTCGATGTCATTTTGGACACTTCAAGTTCCTAGTTATGCCATTTGGGCTAACTAATGCACCCACTACATTCCAGTCTTGCATGAACCATATATTCAGGGATCAGTTAAGGAAAGCAGTCTTGGTTTTCTTAGATGACATATTGATCTATAGTCGGTCATGGCAAGAGCATATGAGGCACCTGGATGAGGTATTGAGCATCATGGAGGTACAGGCATTATATGCCAAAGAGTCCAAGTGCGAGTTCGGTATGACAGAGCTACTTTACTTAGGTCACATCATCAGTGCACAGGGGGTACAGGTGCACCAAGAGAAGATCAGGTCCATTTTGGATTCGCCGACACCCAGGAACGTGACAGAATTGAGGAGCTTCTTCAGGCTGTGCAGTTATTACATACGATTTGTCTGGGGTTTTTCTCAACTTGGAGCACCACTGACAGATATCACCAAGCATGGGGCCTTCATATGGATAGAGAAATCACAGGAATCCTTTGATCACATGAAGGAATTCAAGGGCACTTGTCCAGTGTTGGCACTACCAGACTTCACCTTGCCATTTGTACTAGAGTGTGACACATCCGGTGAAGGGATCGGTGCAGTTTTGATGCAGGGAGGACACCCCATTGTATTTGAGATCTGGAAGCGTAGTAAAACTGAGAGGTTGTACTCCATTTATGATAAGGAAATTTTGGCAATCATGCATGCCTTGACCAAGTTCAGACAATATTTGGTGGGCAGCAAATTCGTGGTCAATACCGATCACAACAGTTTGAAGTATTTCCTTGAGAAAAAGGATGTCAGTGAGCACCAACATAAATGGGTGATGAAGGTACAGGCATTCGACTTTGATATAGAGTATGTCAAGGGGAAGAAGAATATTGGGGTCGATGCACTATCGAGGAGACCTGCAACATGTTCTTTGATGGAGATTTCAGCAGATTGGAAATCCCACTTGTTAGTGGAATATTCCAAGAACAAGTTCGCTTGTGAAGTGATGGATGGGTAGATACAGGATGATCGGTATAGGGTCATTGGCGATGTCATATTTTACAAGGATAGAGTCTACTTGGTGCCAAATTCAGGGCTCAAGAAGAAGATCCTCATCGCAGTTCATGATTCACCTCTAACAGGCCATCAGGGGTTTTTCAAAACCTATAGACAGATCAGAGAGAGGTTCTCATGGAAGGGCCTCAAATAGGAAGTTATGAGACACGTCAGTTAGTGTGTGACTTGCCCGTAGAACAATTCAGAGCATGCTCTTCCAGCAGGGCTACTTCAACCACTCCCCATTCCAGAGCAGATATGGGAGAGTATATCTATGGACTTCATCATAGGTCTACCCAAGGTCTAGGGTAAGGACTGTATCTATGTAGTGGTCAACAGATTGACCAAGTTTGCTCACTTCTATGCCATACCGACAGAGTATAGCGCATTTCAGGTAGCCGAGCTTTTCTTCAGGGAGGTATTCAGACTTCATGGGTTGCCGAAGAACATCGTCAGTGACAGGGACAGTTGGTTCATAGGGACATTCTGGAGAGATTTGTTTCAGTTGGTGGGGACAGAGTTGAAACCTAGCACCAAATCTCACCCTCAGACAGATGGGCAGACCGATATTGTCAACAAGTGGGTTGAAGGGTATTTGAGGAAATATGTAGGAGGACAGCAGAGAATGTGAGTAAAGTGGTTACATTTAGGAGAACATTGCTACAACACCACCTTCCACATGTCCATTGGTATGACACCCTTCCGAGCATTATACAGATATGATGCTCCCACTTTGGTAGACTTGGTATTCGGGGAGAGAAGGGCTCTCAAGGCCAAGGATTGGATCATAGAGAGTCAAGATAATCTCAAGTTGTTGAAAAAGAACATGCAGACGGCGCAAAACCGATAGAAGATAAGTGCGGATAGGCACAAGATAGAGCGCAGCTTTGAGGTTGTTTATTTGGTTTTCTTGAGACTCCAACCCTACAAACAGTCATCTCTGAATAAGAGTGGGGCCGGGAAGCTCAAGCCCATATTTTATGGTCCTTACAGGATCATGCGCCGAGTAGGCGAGGTTGCTTATGAGATAGAGTTTTTAGAGGGGAGTAAGATTCATAACATGTTCCATGTGTCTTGCCTCAAAAAGGAAGTGGGACAATTCATTAGCACATCATAGGAGCTTCCCCCATTGGATGAGGAGGGACAGTTGGAGTTAGTTCCGGAGGAGGTTTTGGAGTTCCGGGAGCAGAAACTGAGGATCGGGGTCATCAAAGAGTGTTTGATCAAATGGAGAGGGCTTCCAGTAGAGGATTCTACTTGGGAGAGTGAGCAGGTGTTGCAGATCCCTGGATTGGTATTGCTTGAGGACAAGCAATTTTGGGAAGGGAGGATTGCAATGTCCCTTTCCAAATAGGAGCTCCAGAGAGGAGGCTTAATGGTCTAAACCACCCCATTAGACTATAGCCAGGGCCAAAGAGGGGTAAACAGGGTTACTATAGGTCACTCCAGTCACAGGTGTTATATTCAGAGAGTGGCATTGAGATAAAAAGGGTTAAAAGCACTTTTAAGTCATTATGAGATAAAAATAGAAGTCAACAGTAAATTGGGGTTTCATCAGTGATTTAGGGTTTTGGAAGTCAACAGTGAATTATGGTTTAAGCATGATTTAGGGTTTTGCAAAGCTACAAAGGAAGGTTCAGTGACCTAATTCATTATTATGCAGATTATGACTTGTCATTGAGGAGAAGAGGCACATCTCAGGAGAGATAGTTCAGTGGATTCCAGGAGGAAAAAACCAGTGGCTGATTTTGGTGTTGAGAGACACACCCTAGTCAGTGAGAACATCATTCAGGTCTTCCATCATTCTTCAACAATAGTTACACAGTGTTCAGCAGCAAGGGCGCATTCATCCAAAGTGAGGGCGTAGCTTCTGAGAGGGTTTTTAGTCGACTTATCCCATCCAGGGAAAATTCTGAGATTTCCCTTCGACCCATTTGAGAGGAGGGCAAGGCGCATATTTTTCCTAGTTCCTCATCAGATTCTGATGGAGGAATCAACTGGGATGCATTTTCCAGACTTGGACATGTGACACTTTTGGCGGGCACATTTGGGGTTCCAGAGTAAGCATCGAACCAGATTCAGGGAAACCCTTTCGACCCATTTCCCAGTAGACCAAGGTGGTCGTTTTGAGACATATCTCATTCGATTCCGATGGTGGAATCACTAGGATGCATTTTTCCAGAAGAAGAGGGGCACATTCCCCAGGGGTATCCATCCGAGGTCCAGATTCATCAGTAGAGGGGTCCGATAGATACCAATATTGAGGACTAGAGCAAGGCGCATCGTTTGGGACAGTTTCCAGGCCATTCTGAGAAGTGTATCTCCTAGGGAGAACTTTACAGACTTCCAACAGTTACCATCAGAGTTTCCATAGTCCAAGTTCATCCATTGATTCTGCAGTGGTCCCATATTCCGGGTATTATATTTTAGTTGCTTATTTGTATTACGGCTAAGATCCTTTGTTTTTTGATCTAGTCTAGTATTGTCAGTTTATTCAGATGCATTTGACCATTTTGTAATCCATAGAGATATCATAATACAAACTTTGCAGTACTTTGTCGCATTTATTATTTGTATGCTCATTTATATGTTGTAAACCATTGATCCTACACACACATTAGCAGTGTTTCCTAGACTAGCCAAGTCAGGAACATTACAGTTGATACCTCTGAAGTGCGGAGTCCCGAAGTGGATCTCGATCATTGATCGTGAAAGAGGACGAGGACCGTTGATCCGGTCCTAGATGAAAGTTCTGAAGTCCTGAAGCTTTGGACAAGCGCTTTTCAACTAAGCGTGGGGTCATGTTCATGGTCATATGTAGATTGAGAGTTGAGGGAATAAGGGCTAAGGGATGAATTGGTTTCCTTCGATACAGAAAAGTGCTAAGGAATGATTTAGTTGTGGTTCCTAGTCGTGGTCACCTAGGAAGGTGGTTTGAAGGAAGTGCCTATGAAGGATGAGATTATGTGACGTCCAAGGATAACAAGACACTGTTATTTTCAGAGAATGGGGATATGATATCCATGAACAAAAAAAATAAAGAGACTTGTAGCATGGTTTGGAAATTTTGTTTATCATATGCATAATTCTAACAAAATGGTCTCTTGCACATTTTGCAGAATTAAGGGCTTTAAACACATCAACTCAGGATGCGTATTGAGAAAATGGAAGAAGACGAGGAGCCTCCAGTCATGATAAGGAGGTCGAAGGCTAGAATACCAGAGTTGGTAATGCAGAGACAGAGTCCAATGGACACAAGGGAAAAGGAGAGAAGGAAATGTTAATAGAAACGGTAAGAAGACTGAAGATGGAAGTGCAGAGCTACAAAGCAAACAAAGAGAGACTGATGAGAGAGCAAAGTTAGATAAATGCTCGAGTGTTGTAGAGCTTAGATTAGTTGCAAAGAAAAACGAAGAAGGGATCAAACTCAATACAAGAGGCATAAGGTAGGTGCCATGAAAGAAGGGATGACCATGGAAGAGTTGGTTATTCTAGAAGTACCAACAAAGCTCATGAACACCACTCACCTCCTTACTCAAAAAGAAATTTGTATGCATCGGAAGATCCCGTAAGCAATCCAAAGGTGTCTCCTGTCAGACACCAAAGAAGGAAACAAGAGGTAAATATTTTGCAAGGAGATATGAGGAAGCTCAAGCCACCTTCCTTTTAGGGTGAAAGAGAAAGGGAAGATGATGTCGAAGCATGGTTACTTGGGCTCAAGAGATATTTTCAGTTGCATAACTATTCATCAAACCTGGAAGCCAGGATTTCCACCTACCACTTACACGGGAAAGTCACAATGTGGTGGGACCAACTAAAGCAAGTGGAACATGTTAATGAAAGTAGGATCACTTAGAAGCAGTTCAAGAAATAATTCTAGAAAGAGTATCTCTCAGAGAATTTCTATGACAGGAAAATGCAAGAGTTCTTTGAACTTAGGTTGGGAAGCATGACTATGGAAGAATACGAGAAGAATTTCTTGGGATTATTAAAGTATGTCAGGTTCATTGGTGATGAGAAAGTGAAAATACATAGATTTCTAAGTGGATTGTCAGCCTTTTATAAGGAAAAGATCAAATATGATGAGCCCAAGACCTTGACTGAAGCCATCAAGAAGGCTAAATACCTGTATGAGAAAGGCCAGGGAAGAGAATCTCTGCAGAAATATTGGAAGGACAAGAAGAATGCAAAGTCTGATCAGAGGAGGAAAGGATTCAAACCTCCCTTCAATAGGAATGAGCCTAATATAAATCATCAATATCAGTATTCTAAGGGAGATTTCAAGAAAGAAGATTCCTTGGAGAAAAGGGGAAGACCACCAATCCAATGATGGGGATGCAAGGAAGATCACCTGTACAAGGATTTCCCACACAAAAAGGACAGAGTGAAGACTGTGCACAACATCCAAGAGGCTACAACAATTGAAGATATGGGAAGAATCTATGCAACTTTAAATGATCGACAAGCAAAGTACTAGTCCAATATGATCGAGGTGGAAGGTAAGATCATAAATCAACCTGTTGTTATTTTTATTGATTCAGGAGCAATTCATTACTACATTGATCCTAATATAGTGGATAGATTACATTTGGAGAAAAGAAAACTTGGAAAATCAAGTTTGGTTCGGTTATCCACTGGGACCAAAAGAAGAATCCATGATATGGTTAGAAGTTGTTCCATAAGTATTAATGGCGTGAATACTAGTATTGATCTAAATATCATACCATTGGGGTCTTATGATATTTTGATTGGAATGGATTGGTTGCAAAAGCAGCATGATGTCCTAGATTGTCATAACAAGACATTTACATGTCTGGATGGAAATGAAAAACATAGCATTGTGAAAGGAGTTCCAAGACCCATCTCTATAAGGGAGATTTCAGCCTTACAGCTAAAAAGATGTTTTAGGAAAGGATTTCAATTGTATGCAGCTCATGTGGAAGAGCCAGAAAATACAAAGGGACCAAGCCTCGAACATTTCTCGGTACTACAAGAATTTGAAGATGTATTCCAAGAAATACCCGGATTGCCACCAAGAAGGGAGATAGATTTCTCAATTGATTTAGTGCCAGGAGTTGCCCCGGTGTCAAAAAAAACTTATAGAATGAGCACACTAGAGTTAAAAGAGTTACAAATGTAGTTGGAGGAATTGTTGAAGAAATGGTACATACATCCAAGTGTTTCACCTTGGGGAGCACCGGCACTTTTTTTCAAAAAGAAGGATGGAACCTTGAGGCTGTGTATTGACTTCCAAAAGATGAACAAGTACACTATAAATAACAAGTGTCCTCTACCTCAAATTGATGACCTCTTTGATCAGCTAAGAGGAGCAAAGATATTTTCAAAAATTAACCTGAGGGCAGGATACCATCAGGTAAGAATCAAGGAAGAAGACATTCATAAGATAGCCTTTTGGACCAGGTATGGGAATTATGAATTTGTAGTGGTGCCATTTGGACTGACCAATGCATTAGTTGTATTCATGTTCTTAATGAATGGCATATTCAGGAATTATTTGGATAAGTTTGTCATAGTATTCATGGATGACATACTTATCTATTCTAAGTCTGAAGAGGAGCATTAACATCACTTAAGACTGGTATTGCAAGTACTGAGAGAACATCAGGTGTATGCCAAGTTGAGTAAGTGTTCTTTTTATCAAAATCAGATCCATTACTTGGGACACATTATTTCAGAGAAGGGCATAGCAGTATATCCAGAGAAGATCGAAGCCATTAGAGGATGGCCAACACCCAGAAATATGTCAGACATCAGATATTTTATGGGTTTAGTTGGCTACTACAGAAGGTTCATAGTAGGGTTCTCTAATATTTCTCATCCCATCACTTCTTTGCAAAATAAGGGAACTAAATTTGAATGGACACTCAAGTGTGAAAAGAATTTTAATTTGTTGAAGGAATTACTTACTAGTGCACCTGTGTTGAAGATTGTTGACCCAAATGAAAGTTTTGTGGTATGTACAAACGCATGTAAGGAAGGACTTTGGGGATTCCTCATGCAAAATGGACATGTCATTAGATATGAGTCCAAAAATCTTAAGGAACATGAGAGGAACTATGCCACCCACGACTTGGAACTCGCTGCCATTGTTCACGCCTTGATGATGTGGAGGCATTATCTCATGGGGGAGAAATTCGAATTAAGGACAGACCACATTGGCCTGAAGTATCTTTTTGAACAGCCGACCTTGAATGCCAGGAAAACAATATGGCTGGAATTTCTAAGTGAATATGACTTCGATATCAAGCATATAAAGGGAAAGGAGAATAAATTTGTTGATGCACTTAGTAGAAGAGTGCATGTCATGCATGCTATTGCTGTCAGTATCCATCAGTCAGACTTGAAGAGAAGAATTTTATATGTCCTTGTTAAAGACTAGCATTACCTACAGGTAAAGGAAAATTTACAACAAGGATATGTACAACAAAAAATAAAGGAGTGTGAGATAAAGGAAGACGAAATACTCATGCATAAAAATAGAATCTATGTTCCTAGTTCTGGAGAATTTGTGGAATTTGGTACTAAAGGAATTGCATGATGTTCCTTATGTTGGACATCCCAATTACCAGAAAACAATTATAGCAGTAAGAAGCCAGTTCTTTTGGCTGGGAATGAAGAAGGATGTTGTTGATTACATCGCTCAATGTATGTAATGTCAAAAGGTGAAGGTTGAGCATAGGCACCCAGCGGTTTTGCTACAACCATTGCCAATCCCATAGAAGAAATGGGAAGTGATCACCATGGATTTCATCACAGGATTACCCAGAACGAATAAGCAACACGATTCAATCATGGTGGTGGTTGAAAATTTAACAAAGGCTACTCATTTTGTGCCTGTGAAGACAATGTATACAGTGTCTAATATTGCAGAAATTTTGATGAAGGAAATTGCTAGGTTGCATGGGATACCTAGGACAATTGTCTCGGACAAAGATACAAAGTTTACCTCCAATTTTTGGAGGGGATTGTTTAAAGGATTTGGCACAAATCTAAACTTTATCACAACATATCATCCCCAGGTAGATCGGAAAACAAAGAGGGTCAATCGAATAATTGAAGACATGTTGAGAATGTACGTGATGGATAAGCCATCTAAGTGGGAAGATTACTTGCACTTGGTTGATTTTGCATATAATAATGGGTATCAAGTTTCATTGGGAATGATCCCATTTGAAGCCTTGTATGATAGGAAATGTGATACTCCAGAAATCTGGCACAACCCAGCAGATAGAGTGGTACTTGGGCCAGCGTTGCTCAAGGACATGGAAGACCAGGTGGTCAAGATCAAGCAGAATTTAAAGGCAACTTAGGATAGACAGAAATTTTATGCAGACAAGAAAATGACAGATAGAGAGTTTAAAGTAAGAGAGCATGTACTTTTGAAAGTGAAGCCCAAGAAAATCTCTTTGAAATTGGGTAGTTGTACAAAGTTTGTAGCCAGATTCTGTGGTCCATTTGAAATATTGGACAGAATAGGGCCAGTTGCGTACATGCTTGCATTGAATTTTCCCATGAATGTGCATAACGTATTTCATGTCTCTTTACTAAAGAAATATGTAGATTATCCTAACCATGTTATTGATTGGCATCTGATTCAGGTAGAGACAGAGGGAGATTTTTAGGTTCAGCCAGTGCGGGTATTGGACAAAAATGTCAAAATGCTCCAGAATCGAGTTATATAGTTGGTAAAAGTTCATTGGATCTGCTACGGTCCTGAAGATGCTACCTAGGATCATGAAGATGCCATGCAGGCAGAGTACCCGCAACTTTTTGAATAAATTTGATATTTTGATCTCTATTTTGTATATGCACTGAGAACAGTGCCAAAATAAGGGGGAGGGGATGTAACACCCCAGGTTCTGAACCCCCATTTTAAATAATGTATTGTTACAATGATGAGAAGCCAGGGTGCCCAAACAATTATTAAAATCCCAGTGTTCCCAAGAAATGTAATGTTTTGATTATTATTAATAATAAACACATCGTTGGATGCTAGACGGAAAAGGACTAGAGTTATAGGGGGCTATGATTCCATAGGAGAATAGGAATTGAGGGGATAAATGTGTATTCCTATGTTAATTACCCATTTTGTCTAAGGGAGGGGATCGATTACATGAGATTCTTGGGGAAGGCTAGGAGGTTCTTGATTCCCCACGAAGTTACTTAAACCTGCCTCTAGTCTGATGGGGGCATTCGACTAATCGCTTGTTCGTTGATTTCCTGTATGATTCACTCATTTCCCTCATGCACTTCCATGCACTCACTTACCCATTCATTGATCCATCCTCACCTGCGTCTTTTCTTAAGAACGGAACCGAATTGTTGAAAAATCAGCCATGGGATAGTTGGCTATAATGGTCACTGGTGCAATCCAGCCATGACCTAGGGCCTGCATGTCTGAGATGTGTTAGCTTGTGCATCATTTTTTCTCACAACTTCGAGTCCTAAGAGTTCCAACATTGATATTCTAGACCAGTTGTGCTGGAGGCCCCAAAATAAAGGAGAGGGATTGCCTGAGGGACTGTGTGGCAGAGAAGGGTAGAGGTTCATTCTCTTGGGGCAATACAGGCTGGGTAGAAGAGATTTGGGTACTTGGATTGTTGTGGGTGTTGGGAAACCTATGAGAGCTTGGGTGTTGACTGGTTTTGGAAGCCAAGTACAGTCTAGAACCATCCTTGTGGATTCATAGTCCTGGCTCAGGGGTGACACTGCTGTTGAGATTTGGAGTAGCGGTGTCTACGGTTGGGTGGAACGTCCTTGGTCTGCAACCATTTGGTGTCATCTTTCATAAATATAAATGCTCTCTTTTATGGTATCATTTACATGTATATGAATGTATTTCCGTTGTATATTTAATTATCGTTTAATTGAATCTTTAGACTATGCATGCTTGTTGACTATTGTTGTGCATGTCATTAAAGTATTTTCTTTTATGCATCCTTAAATTTTAAAAAGGTATCGTAAGAGAAAGAAGTCCAAGGGCGGTCTTGAAGGTAGCATGAATTGGCCTGTGGGTGGCTGGGGATGTTACAATGTACATAAACATATACCATACTAGGTACATCAACCATGTACAAGAACATGTACCATACCATGTACATCAACCATGTACATCAAAACCTGTATCATGTGGCAAAACCTGTACTATATCAACCATGTACCACAACATGTATCATATCATCAACCATGTACCACAACATGTATCATATCATCAACCATGTACCAACAAGTGCCATTAACTGTGTACCATAAAATGTACCTCAACCATATACCATGTCACTCACGACATGTCTCAATCATACCATACACCATGTACCATAAGATACCATCATTAAAGTGCCTCAACAAGGTACATAACAACCAGGATAATATACCAAGTATGTGCCTCACATATATGCCAACCTCACTAGTATGTGCCCCTGGCATGTGATATCATCACCATAACATATACCAAACAAGATACTAATATAGCCAATAATATGCTTTTAACAATGTATCATATCATAACCAAGGTGTACCATCAACATGTACCAACATCACCAGGACATGCCTCAAGCATGTACCATAAACATAATCCTAAATAACACATGTAAAGCATACCTCTCATCTTTTAGTAGACCTGATACACAAAATTATAGACATGTAGCTCTTCCTCAACTTCAGCAATAGGAGAATAACATCTTCATCAAACTTTACCTTAGTATTACTGGACTAGTTTTGGATTAGTCACAAACCCTAACTTTAAACAAGCATAACTTTGTACCTGTAATGAATAAAGGTATAAAATTTTAACTATAGATACTCTGATATCTTTCTTCCATCTTCTGAAAATTTTAGGTTCTGAAACTTCTCAAAGAAAAATTTATATCAAAAATGGAAAACCTTCCCAAATTTTAGCCTATTGTGAAGAGAAAACTTGTACAACATTACATAATCTTAATATTTGATATATGATTCTGAAACTCACACAAAAGATACTAAAAATTCGTATATTTCCACCAAAATTGGTCTCATAGAATTTGGATCCTCTATGAAGAAGTTATGATTGTTTTACCTAGAACACATGTTTAAGAATAGTTTCAGGACTAGTCAAAAACCATATATTCCATAGAGTGTATCTCCAAAAATACAATGACCCAGAAACTAAAATTGTTACCACATGTATCTTGACATGTCTTGTCAACAGCGTCCAATTTTCTCTCTGTGAATCATTCCAGAAAAATAGTTATAGTGAAAATGGTAAGATGACCTTTAAATAGCATACCTTAGAACACATCATCACAAGACTTCATCCTCCCTTGGAATTTCTCCCTTCTTCACTTCATCTTCCCTCTTAAAGTCTCCTAAGATATCCTTGGTTACCTCATATAAGAATCACTTTCTCACTTATATAGATATTCCATGAACTTGTGTGTATAATGTACCTATGAAAGACTTCTTGAGGTGTATATATACTTTTTCTAAATAACCTCTTTCCTTAACTTTAGGGCTTCTTGAAATTTATTGTTACAACCACTTTACCCTTTCATTAATGACTTATAACCAAATATAGGCTTCTTAACCATTCTTTGGGGCTTCCAAATTCATGAGGGAATATCTCCCTAACCACGAGGAACCACATGGTGTACCACATACCATTGGAAATGACATGACAAGGAATATCCATCTGAGAGTGTGTTACTTTTATTTACATTGTCCTTCATGTCCTTATTCCAAAAACAAATTCAAGCCTCATGACCACACCTATGGGTTTCTAGTAGAATTATTCAAAGTGTCATCCCATGCGGGCCATGCTTCAAGCTACGACATGAGGGGACCACATTGGAGACTTCTCCAAATACACCCATCACTTTTGTTGACATCAATGATTACCATCTTACCAACAATATTGACCACATATATGGGGCTTCTATACTTCTCCAAGGGTTGACATCAATGAAAAATAACTAACCAAACAAAATTTCCAACAAACCCATGAGTACAACATCATTATGCTACAATTCTATAGTTTTGGAGATATTTCAAAGAGTTGGGTGGATGGAGTACTACAATTGATTACAAGATTTTGATGATGAAATCACAATGGAATTTGCACAAAATTCAAAACCAATGTGATAAGAGAGCAATACAAAGGATGCATTGCTACAGTCAAAGGCTTAGAAATTAAGGTGGATGTAGAGACAATATCAAGAGTCTCAATGTTATTAGTTGGCCTAATATGGGAGAAAGAAGATAGACTTCAATCATAGGAAGCCAAGAAAAAATTTCTTCTATCATATGAGACTATGGAGGACATAGGTCAAAGAATAAAATGGGGTAGCTTGCCATCTCCATGGGATGATGTTTCTCTCCATATTATAAGGTACATAAATTGTGAAGGAACAATTTAGTATTTTCCTATCACTTTAGATTATTGGTTTATTTGATATACTTTTCGCATTTGAAGCCTACATATTCCTTGAGTATTCCACACTTTATATTGCAATCAATGAAGGAAATGGATGCTAAGGTAAAGGGAGAAAAACTGGTAGCATTGACCCACTATGGGCTTGTCACTCTACTTTTCAGTGATGCTCTAACAAGACACAACTAGGATGAGTTTGTGAGGATGGATGATGAATAATTTCATAAAAGAAAGCAAGTTCATTGGGGTACACAAGGAAGTGAAACAAAATAGTTTTGAGAAGATTCTTAGAAAGTGATGTAGGAGCATTTGACCTCCAAAATCAACCTATTTGATTAGGCCTAAGGGGTCTTTGTTTACCAAGGGAGTGGGTTCCCTAATACTTTATTTTTATTGTAATTTCCTATGTTTTTTAGGAATTTTAAGAAGATTGTATTAGTTGTATCGACGGATGGACAACAATGTATCGGGAATTAGAAGACACAAGGAAGTTAAGGGAGAATCGTGACCATTCGATCCAGATCCAGATTGACAGTCCTCATTACAACGGATCGTAGAAAGTGGAGGTTTTAAAGTATTGGAGGGCCTAAAAGTTTCGAGGCCCCGACAACAAAAAATGCCACGCTGACATAAGGAACTCCATAGAGGAAGTGACACGTGGAGACCAAGTGTAATGTCCCTAAATCTTAACCCCATTTGGAGTTTCACATATAGGCTGGAGAGATGTTTTGGTTTTGTGTGCACCTAAGTAGTGTGTGATGTAATGATCCATATAGGTTGGTGAGACGTTGATAACAAGTGTAAATGTAATGCACATATAGGCTGGTGAGTCGTGGTACCAAGTTTTGGTTTTGCACGCACCTCTGGAGTGCGCAAGTTTTGTAACCAAATAAAAAGGTGTGCACACTCCATAGTGTTGTGCATACCTGAGCCAGTGCATGTGGATTGTGCATCAAGGGAGGATGTGCACATTCCATAGTGTTGTGCACACTCAAGAAAGTGTGAGGGAATGATTGTGATGTATATACATGTATGTATATTCTTTGAGGTCGGAGATATTATGTGATTATTGAGATGGTGAGTCGGGATGAAAATAGGCCAGTGTTCCTATTCTTGTAAAATGTATCACACTTATATTACATTATTGTGCACAAACAAACTCAAATAAAAAGAGACGGGGGGCTAAACTCCACCAAAAAAAGGGAAAGGGGGGATATTTTAATAATATTTCTAAAAAGTGTAATTATGGATATATTATTTATCCTAATTTCTCGAGGGTAGGGAATTATTCACCAAGTGTCTAAAGCTACTTATGAAGGTGACAAGCGTCAAGTTGAAGGAATACAATATATATTGTTGGTCTTAGTGTAAGTTTGGGATCATCCATTGTTTTTCTCTATCATTCAGAGGAACATAAGTATGTATTTTGTTGTAATTATGATAATGGATTAACCTTGTGCTTTGGGAAGGCTTGGTACGATTGAAGAAGTGGGTTGTTATGCCCATAGATTGTCCAAGAGGTGAGTTTTTAGGCCTATGAGAAATCTCTCTAGGTGAGTGATTGGTTGGGAATTGTTCCTTGGTGTGTTGGGAGTTAGTTCCAATTATCTGAGAATTCATGTCTCGCCTATTGTTGAATCCCTAGAAGGGAAGTGGAAAGCCAAAGGACTATTGAAAAAAGAATGGGCACACTTCCTAGGGTGGTATGGGTATGTGGGGAATGAGGGACTATATACTAGTTGCAGTAGTCAATACCTTGGACTAAGAAATTCCATTGTTTGTTAGTCCATACATTGGCACTAGGAATCATTTTTCCCAGGTGGAGTTCAAGCCCCATCTCGAGGGTGACCTGTTGTTGAAATATTATGAGAAAAAACATATATGGTTGGGAGTAACGTCTGAGTCACACATGCAGTTGGTGACTTTTCATAAATGTTAAGTGTTCTTATTCTTTTGTATTTGTTACGATCTATTACTTCCATAGTGTTGTAATAAATAATGGTTGTTATTTTGTCAATTTTGTCTATTATGTAAGTGTGATGTGAGTATTTAGCATAGTATTCGTATTTGATGAGTATGCTAGTTTATAAGTAACTTCTATTAAGATAGTCCTGGTAAATGGTCAAGAGCTTCCTGAGTGAGGCTAGAAGTACCATGCGTGTGGAAAGTGATCAGTGTGCACAAGTGATTGGTTTTGCTATGTGCATTGGAACGTAGTCTGAGAACATAGGAAATAAATAATTACGAGCATAATCAGAACAGTTATGTATGATGTGGTATTCAGATGCTCCGTATGGTTATGTTCGTAATAATGTTTTCATGTTTGGAGTGGTCTTGTGCTCTGTAATGTTGGTGTGCTCGGTATGCTTGAGTGCACAGTTTTATTTCAAGTTACTTATGCTATTATAATCTGTAAAAATAAGAGGGACTGTGGTGTCGAAAAAACTAGTTTGGATTGTGCGCACTAGACTTTTGGGCGACAGTACTCAGTAGTAAGTTGGGTATGTCATTTGGGGACATTACATTGTGGTATCAAAGCATCAAAAGTAGGCATTGTGGGTGACTTGGCCCAGCCTAGGTGGTTGGGGACATTACATTGTGGTATCAGAGCAATAGGTTCAACACTAGACTTGTATGGGTTGGAGATTAGCATGAAATAGATGTGTGCATTAAGTATTGGTGTTGTGTAGTGCAGATTTTATTATGCATGGAAACTATCAGGGCACGGTGCAGAGTTGTGATGCATGCAAAGTATTTATGCGCAGTGTGCACACTAGAATTTGGGATCTTAAAACATCCAAGGAATCAAAAGAAAGGATTCTGGCAAGATGGTTTATAGTTTTAATGAAGTTGTCTCATGAATTCATCTAACAAATCTTATTTTCTGCACATTTTGCAAAATTATCAGCGGTTAGAATAGGAAAAAATCAGTGCAGAAGTTCAAAAGCATGGAAGATGCGTAGAGGACTTACAGTCCTAATGATGAGTTCATGGATTTGTATTTCGGTTTGGGTGATGATGGTACAAAGTCCAAGGAAGAGAACATAAATTTGGTAGATACCATAAAAGGACTACAAAAGGATGTCCAAAGCTATAAATCTAATAACAAAAGGCTTATGAAATCCAAAGAGAAACAAGATCATTTCAATGTCAAGTTGATGCAAAGCTTGGATAGAATAGAAAATAAAATGGATAATGAGATAGAGTCAAGTAGGTCAAGAAATCACAAGTCTCGTGATGAGAAAAGAAGAGAACCAAGAGGTGTTGATCGGAAACATCACCATTCACCAAAGCATTCACTTAAGAAAGTGTGGAGTAGCTCAATTACATATCCTAATAGAAATCATAACAGGAGGACCGAAGTGGATGAGCTATGGGGAGAAATGAATAAGATCAAGCCTCCTAATTTTGATGGTGAGCATAAGAAGGATGAGGATGCAAAAACTCGGTTGTTGGGTATGAGGAAATACTTCCATCTACATAATTATTCTACACAAGCAGAAGGGAGAATTTCCATCTACCAACTTAAAGGAAAAGCATCAATGTGGTGGGATCAGTTTGTGCAGGTGAAACACATTGATGAAAACAAGGTTACTTGGATGGAGTTTCAGAGGTATTTTGAAAAGAAATATTTAACCAAGTGTTACTATGATAGTAAAATAAAGGAGTTCTTTGAACTCAAGCTTGGGAGCATGAACATAGATGAGCATGAAAAGTTATTTTTTGAGTTGTTGAAATATGTGTTGTTTATCAAGGATGAACAAGTGAAGTTTCAAAGGTACCTGAGTGGGTTTCCATCATTTATCAGTGACAAGATACAATATGATGAACCTAAGAAATTGGAGGAAACAATAAGGTGCGTTAAGTGTCTTTATGATCAACAAAGCATAAGATCGAATTTCCAAAATTCCTGGGAAGAAAAGATGAAAAGAAAGGTGAAATAGAGGAAGAAGGGGACTAAGCCACCATTTTTTAGAAATAATGCACAAGGAAAACTAGCTTCCAAGGAGCCTAGAATGACCGAGGCAATGGAAACTAGGCTAAGGAAGTAGCCAATGAAGTGTTGCAGTTGTGATGTAAACCATATGTTTAGAGATTTCCCTCAAAGAGGTGAAAAATTGGGGATTATGCACAGTGTACGAAAAGTTTGCAATAGTTGAAGACATGGGTAGAAGTGTACCTAGAATTTATGTAGACTTGGACAACAAGCAATCCAAGTTTCAATCGCACATGATCGAGGTGGAAGCTAAGATTGACAATCAACCCATTGCTATTTTAATTGACTTGGGAGCTAGTCATAGTTATCTAGATCCTAAGATGGTGGAAATATTCCAATTGCCAAGAAGAAAGCTTGGAAAACCTTGGTTGGTGCAGTGAGCTACAAGGGAAAAAAGGAAAATTAATGAGATGGTCAAGGCATGTCCAATGGAAATTAATGGACTACACACAAAATCCAATTTTAATATCATGCATTTGGGCTCATATGATTTCCTCATTGGCATGTATTGGTTGGACCAACATCATGTTGTTCTAGACTATTATAATAAGGAATTTACTTGCTTGAATGAGGAAGGAAACTTAAGAACAGTTCAAGGCATTCCAAGAGCTATAACTATCCGATAAATTTCAGTCTTGTAATTGAAGAAAAGTTACAAGAAATAATGTCAAGTATTTGCAACGCACTTGGAAGAGGCATCCTTGGATAAAGTGCCAAGTGTTGAAGACTACGCAGTACTAAAGGAATTCAAGGATGTCTTTGAAGAGATATTGGGGTTGTCACCAAAAAGAGATATTGAATTCTCTATAAATTTGATGTCGGGAGAATCTCTTGTATCCAAGACTCCTTATAGGATGAGTACGCTAGAATTGAAGGAGTTGCAAATGCAACTTGAAGATATTATGAAGTAGCGATATATACACCCAAGTGTGTCTCCTTGGGGTGTGCCAGTTTTATTTGTGAAAAATAATGATGCTACGTTGATACTTTGCATTGACTTCAGACAATTGAATAAGGTAACAGTGAAGAACAAGTATCATTTTTTAAGAATAGATGACCTCTTTGATCAGTTGTGGGGAGTGCGAATATTTTAAAAGATTGATCTCATATCTGGATCACCATGTGAGAATAAAATAGGAAGACATCAGTAATACTTCCTTCAAAATAAGGTATGGTCACTACGAGTTTACAGTGGTGACATTTGGGTTGTCGAATGCACCAATTGTCTTCATGTGTTTAATGAATGGAGTTTTATGAAAGTACTTAGATAAGTTTTTCATTGTATTTTTGGATGACATACTTATTTACTCAAATTCAGAAGAAGAACATCAGAAGAACTTGAGGATGGTGCTACAAGTCTTGAGGGAGCATCAGTTGTATGCGAAGTTGAGCAAGTGCTCATTTTACCAGTGATAGATTTATTACTTGGGTCATATTATCTCATGAGAAGGGATAGTTTTGAATCTAGAAAAGATAAAATCCATTGAAGAATGGACAGCACCGAGAAATTTCACAGAGGTGAGGCCTTTCATGGGACTTACAGGTTATTATGGGAAGGTTTATTGAAGGCTTCTCAAAAATTGTGCATGCAATCACATCTTTGTAGAGGAAAAGTGTGTGATTTGATTGGACTCTGGATTGCGCAAAGAGTTTTTAGCACTTGATGATTTTGTTGACAACTGCGCCAATTTTGAGAATAGTTGATCCTGATGCAGACTTCGTTGTGTATATGGATGCATGCAAGGAAGGACTCAATGGATTCCTTAGAGAGAACGAACATGTGATATATTACGAGTCAAGAAAAATAAAGGAACATGAAAGGATCTATGCTACCTATGACTTAGAATTAGAGTCTAGATTGCATGCCTTGAAGATATGACGACATTATCTCATGGGTAAAATATTTGAGTAGAGAACAAACCATTGTGGTCTAAAATATTTTTTTGGACAACCAAGTTTAAATCCTGGAAAAAGCAAGTGGTTAGAGTTCCTTAGTGATTATGACTTCGACATAAATCATATCAAAGGAAAAGAGAACAAGGTGGAGGACACACTCAATAGGAGGGTGCAGGAGATGCATGCTACAACCGTTAGCAAGTACCATTCATATTTGTGCGACAAAATTTTAGAGGTTGCCAAATCAGATTTGTGTTATATGGACATAAGGGAAAACTTACAACAAGGTATGTCATATCAGAACTTGGAAGGTTATGAGATAAGAGAGGATGGGATCCTCATGTATAGACATAGTGTCTATGTGCCAAATGATCAGGAGTTGAAAAGTCTATATTGTCAAAGATGCATAAGGTTCCTTATGTTGGACAACCAGGTTACCAGAAGACAATTGTCACAGTCAAAATCACTACTATTGGCCATGCCTGAAAAAGGATATTTTTTATTTTATTGTTAGGCACCTTGAATGTCAAAAGGTCAAGGTTGAGCACAAACACCCAGTAGGTTTGCTACAACCTTTTCCCATACCTGAGTGGAAGTGGGAAGTTGTGACCATGGATTTCATTACCAAGTTTCCTAGGACTACTAAGAAACATGATTCTATTATGGTGGTGGTAGACAAGCTTACTAAAGTTGTCCATTTTATTCCAATAATGTCAGCACACAAGGATACTTAGATTGTTGATATTTTCATGCGTGAAGTTTCTAGGATGCTTGGTGTTCATAAGAAAATTGTGTCTGACAAAGATCCTAAGTTCACATCGAACTTTTGGAGAGGGATATTCAAAGGATTTTGGACAAATCTGAGTTTCAGCACAACGTATCACCCTGATTCAGGTGGATAGACAGAGAGGGTAAAATAGGTGATTGAAGATATGCTCAAGATGTATGTGATGGATAAACCATCAAAATGGGAAGACTACCTTCATTTGGTAGAGTTTTCTTATAACAATGGGTATCAGGCATATTTAAAGATGATCTCGTTCGAGGCACTTTATGGTAGAAAGTGAAACACACTAGTGAGTTAGGAAAACCCAGCTCATTGCACAGTGGTTGGGCCAGATCGGCTCCAGGAAAAGGAAGAGTAGGTTGTGAAGATAAGGCATAATTAAAAGTTTCCTAGGAAAGACAGAAAATATGTGGAGATAAAGGAAAAAAACACCAAGAGTTTAAAATGGGGGATCACGTATTCTTGAAAGTAAAAGAAATACTTAGTTCCCTAAAGTTGGGGAATTGTTCTAAGTTAGCAGCGCGCTACTGTGGGCCATTTTAAATCCTAGAGAGGACTGTTCATGTCACATATATGCTTGAATTTCCTAAATCCTTGTGTATTCATAATGTTTTTTGAACCCCATTTGTAGTTGCACATGTAGGTTGGAGAGCCATTTTGGTTTTGCACGCACCTAAGCAGTGCATAATGTAATGATCTGTATAGGCTAGTGAGTTGTTGACAACAAGTAAAAATGTAATGTATATATAGGTTGGTGAGTTGTGGTACCAAGTTTTCGTTTTACGTCCACATATGGAGTGCGAGAGGTTTGTAACCAAAGAAAAACATGCCTACATTCCATAGTGTTGTAAATACCTGAGCTAGTGTGTGTGGATTGCACATCAAGGGAGGGTGTGCATATTCCACAGTGTTGTGCACACTCAAAAACATGCACGGGAATGACTGTGATGTATATATATGTATGTATATGCTTTGAGGCTAGAGATCATGTGTTATTATTGGGCTGGTGAGTCAGGACGCAAATAGGTCAGTGCACCTATTCTTGTAAAGTGTATCATAGTCAAGTTATTAATATATTACATCATTGTGTGTAGACAGACTCAGATGAAAAGAGATGGGAGGTTGAACTCCATTGAGAAAGGGGAAAGGGATGGATATTTTAATTATATTTCTAAAAAGTGTAAATACATGTATATTATTTATCTTAAGTTTTCTAGGGTAGGGAACAAGTCACCAAGTGGCTAAAGCTACTTCTAAAGGTGACAAGTGTTGAGTTGAAGGCATGCAATATATATTGTTAACCTTAGTGTAATTTTGGGATCATCCATTGTTTTTCTCCATCATTCATAGGAATAGAAGTCTATATTTTTCTATAATTATGATAATGGATTAACCATGTTCTTAGGAAAGGCTTGGTATGATTGAAGAAGCATTTTTTCAGGCCCATAGATTATCCAAGAGGTGATTTTCCAAGCCCTGAACAATCTCTCCAGGTGAGATATTGGCTAGGAATCGTTCTCTAGTGCACTAGGCATTAGTTGCAGTGCTCTGAGACTTCCTGTCTATCCTATTGTTGAATCCCTAGAAGGGAAGTGGGGTATCTGAAGGACTTTTGGAGTAGAGAAGGAGCACACTTCCTGGGGTGGGACAGACATGTGGGGAATGAGAAACTATATACTAGTTGTAGCAGTCGATATCTTGGACTGAGTAATTTAGTTATTTTTTAGTCCATATATTGGCACTAGGAATCCTTTTTCCCTGGTGGATTTCGAGCCCCAACTCGGGGGTGACCTATTGTTGAAATATTATGAGCAAAAAATCTATGGATGGGAGGAACATCTGAGTCACACGTGCAGTTGGTGACTTTTCATTAAAGATAAGTGTTCTTATGTTCTTGTATGTTTACTGCATGCTTATTCATTTGTATATGTTATGATCTATTACTTGCATAGTGTTGTATATGAATAATGGTTGCTATTATGTTAATGTTGTCTATTTTGTAAGTGTGATGTGATTATTTAGCATAGTATTTGTATTTGTTGAGTATGCTAGTTTATAAGTAACTTTTGTTAAGATAGTCCCAATAAATGGTCAAAAGCTTCCTAATAGTGAGGCTATAAGTATCGTGCACGTGAAAAGTGGTCTCTGGAACAAGTGATTAGTTTCGTTGTGTGCGTTGGAACGTAGTCTGAGCACACAGGAAAGCAAGAAGTGTAAGCGGAATCAGAACATTTATGTACGTTGTGGAATTTGAGTGCTTCTTATGGTTATGCACGCAATAGTTTTTGCATGTTTGGAGTGGTCTTACGCTCTCTAATATTGGTGTGCTTAGTATGCTTGAGTGCACAATTTTATTTCAAGTTACTTCTACTATTATAATCTATAAAAACATGAGGGACTATGGTGTGGCGCAGACTAGTTTAGATTGTGCACACTAGACTTTTGGGTGACATTACTCAGCATTAATTTGTGTACGCCATTTGGGGATGTCACATTGTGGTATCAGAGCATCAGATGTAGGCATTGTGGGTGATGTGGCCCAACCTAGGTGGATGGGGACATTACACTAGGTCCCACGATACATGTTTTCCATGGAAAAACTTTGAATGTAGATCAACGACTCATATTAGATCTCAAGTGAAAATAGACAGCCCATATCATCACAGACATCGTCCCTTAGTGACTTATAAATTTAAAATAGTGTTAAGGATTAGACGGTAGAGATTAAATCTTCGAGACAAAATATCGAACACCCTCATCATTTTGTACTTCATCCATCGAGAGTCTTTGGTTGATAAGAATTCTTGTAATTATTGATGTCTCAATGATGAGATACTTCATGTTGATGTAAAGGCGTCCACTCAGGAGATGAAACATGGAATCAAGGTTCCATATTCATCAAGGTTTTGTGTTGGCCCACATCGTGAGTTGAATTATAATTAGAGGACAATCAATGGTCCATACTAGATCCATGATATAGATAAATGGTGATCCATAGTTGAACGATATCGTAGAAGAAGAGATCATGATCGTTGATCACTAGTGGAATCAACACTATAGGTCATTGCAGATCACGGCCTTCGAGAGTTCTGGTAGTTGGGAAGTGTTAAAATTATCGACATCCCAAGACTGTTATACATGGAAGTCATTCGTTGAAGAACATAGATCAATGACCATCAAAATGAGTGGTGCAACATAACTAGAATATCCATCGTCGATCATTAGAATGGATCAACGGTGAACTAAAGTTCAACGATCCCGCGACATAGTTAAATCCAATTGTTGATTGGGAGAGGAGATATATGGCCAAGTTTGAACATGTATTAGCAAGGTGCTTGGAGTTTAAAGGGTCACCATCTGTGGAGTGGCTTATGTCAATAAAGCGTGTGGTCATAGACTATGGTCACGTGGAATGAGAGCGCTTGAAGTTAAGAACCAAGTTTTAAGTGCGAGTGGATAAGTGTCGTTCACAGCCACTAGTCACGTGGACGAAAGGAGATATTAGCATATATACTTTAGGTGCTATTGGATTGGTGTGACAACATATCATGACAGATATATTTAATAGAGGAATTGGGCTCGTATAGAAACTTAGAGAGTGGCTCAATATTAGAGTTGCAACAGAGTAAATTTATAACTCTGAACCTATGGGAAATTGGCCTGGTGGGTCGTTATCAATTGGTATCAGAGCAAGTAAATTCTCTTTGGATTTTCTTAAAGGATACAAAGAAAGAGAATTATGCAAATACTAAGAAAAATTAATTGGATATCCTTAAGTGGATTATTGCATATATGAGACCATTCCAACCAAGAAGAGAAATTGGGAGAAGATGTGGAAGATCTCTGAACATATTTTACAGGTATTGGTTTAATGTCTTATGATTAAAACTAGTAAGAACATATTATGTCTGCAAGTAGAAACAAAAGGAATGGAAGCAACCATTATAGGTAGTAGAGTTGTGACAGAGGAACAAGAAGCTAGTGGCAGAACATTGCAACAAAGGATGTTGTAAATACTTCTAGCAGAGAATTGGAAGTGAGGATAACAATAGAAGTTCTCAGATAAAGGTGAGTAGGTGCAGAATTCAGAGAAGAGAAGGAGGTTCCATAGGAAAGAACCAAAAGAATACTAGGAGGTCAGGCTCAGATAAAGCTTGATAATGTATTGAGTGGAAAGATGCAAAGACTTGCTATAGAGAAAGCTTGATGCAACTCACAATGAACTAGGAGAAGTCCACAAGGGAGATGACTATTGAGGGTCATGACAGAGGTTTAGAGAAAATTCAAATCCTGAGGAGAGAGGATGCCAAAGCAGTTGGAAGAAAGATGAACTAAGAGGAGTTTGACAAAGAATTTACTGAGGTAAAGGAAAGACTCAGTATAATTTTGAAGTTGCTACATGAAAGTAATGAAGGCCAAAGGAGAGGTTGGAATGTGAGGGAAAAGGTCAAGTGTCCCATTGTGTATTTGTTCATGAGGAAATTGATGCACATGATGAGTGTTTTCCTTAGGACAGAGGAAAAGTTGGAGGAGAAGAGGAGGCATAGACCGGGTGCTTCATTGAAGAAAGATAAAATCAAAGGAACTGAGTTTAGGTAGAGGGTAGTGATAGAAGAAGAAGTTCACTACTGTGAACCTGAGAAAGGATCATTCCTTGGAGAGGATTATGATGGAGATGTTGAAAGGAGACCTGTTGATATTCTTATGGACTATGTTGAAAGTTCATATCAACATATGAACATTATGTTAGAGGAATCAAATGAGACCATAGGGTCTTATGTTTTTAAAACTAATGATTTGTCTATGTTTATAGGTTGTGCAGAGGATGAAGCTGAACAATAATATGGAACTATCATAAAGGATGATGAAGGTGGATTAATGGTTTTTAAAGGAATAGAGACAGAATAGAATCAGATCTTTGTTGTGGAGAAGGATGATGCAATTCCATATCAACAAAGGATCCAGATTAAAACACAACTTGTGAATGAAGTTGTTTAAGGAAAAGATGTTGATGGTGGAATTCTGATGAGGTTATCATACCAACATGAGGAGATGATTTCAAATGATAATGAGGAGTCTCATGGGTTTGACATTGATCATTGGTGTGTGTATGTAGGTTATGAAGACAACCAAACGAAGGACAAAGATGAAGATCAACATGATGAAGGAATAACCAAGAAGATTCCAGCGAATGGAATGATGGGTGATAATCTTATGGTAGAAGAATAAGAAATAGATAACTTAGAGGAATGGATGGCAGAGAACATAGGTGATGAATACTACACAGAGTTTACAAATTTAGTTCAAGTTAATTTTGCTGATTTGTATGAGGAGTTGGAATTCTTGGAAAAGAAGTTAGTAAATAAAAAAGGTGCATATTCAGCATGAAAAATTATAACTGAAATAAGAAGGAATTGTCTTAGAAGACATCGAGGTGCATGAACCTGCAAGGCATGACCAACAGACTATAAAGTAGATGGCAGCAACCAAGTGTATTCTATATGAAGGACAAAGACATCAGAGGATAGAGTTGGACATTGAAATCGATGAACTGTTGAAACTGATGATGAAGAGGTCCAGATGGAGATATTGGGAGATGAAGAAGGTAATGAACTATAAATTGTAGTTGGCTGAGAGAGATTGCATCGGCGGGGATTTTGCACAACAATGGGATAAATTTTTGGATCCAGGAAGGTTGCATACAACAACAGTACAACAACAAGGCAATAAGGAAAGTGGACAACAACAACATAAGGTTTGGTATCCAAGAGGACTTCAGCAAGTGAAGACAAATGATTAGGAGATCATGAAATGTTTTAACCCTGGGAGTCTGATGCAGAATCATTTGACCTCCCAAATCAACCTAGTTTATTAGGCCTAAGGGGTCTTTCTTTACCAAGGGAGTGGGTTCCCTAATAATTTATTTTTATTGTAATTTCCTATGTTTTTAAGGAATTATAAGAAGATTGTATTAGTTGTCTTAAGGTTGGAATGCATTGTAATTAGGTTTTTCTTGTTAAATCAGATCTCAAGAGTTTCATAGTCTAGAAAAGATGCTAGAATGATCTCTTGAGGATATTGTGGATCTAAGAGATCCTTGCAAATTTTGTGGAGTCTAAGTAGGATCTGAACCGAATTCAGGTTTCATCCCTATGTTGTATATTTTGTAAGCCTACAAGAAATCAAGAGTGTGTGTGTAGAGACAAAGTGAGAAAGTGGAATTGAGTTTGTAAGAGGCTGAGTGTGGCTAGAAGGTCGAAATAGAGGCCAATTAAATGTAAATCATTCCACAAGAAGGAAAGAAGTTTGTTGGAAATACTGAGAGGGGGGGTGAATCAGTGTTACCTTTTATCCAATTAGTAGTTTATTTTTTTAACTCTTCAACCACAACATTAAATTAACAATGAATTAAATAAAATAATTAAATTTTTTTCACTAATAAGAATTACAATGTCTATATTACAACAAGCTGTAATTTTGAAGGAAACTTATCCTTTTTAAAGCACCAACTCTTGGAGACACAAATCCCCTTCCTTTTCTGAGAAGCTACTAAAGAAAGTTGCAAATCCCTGCTTCCTCAAGCACCAACTTGAAGGGAGGCTCCAACCCCCTGAATTATTCAAGCACGAACTTGAAGGGAGGCACTGACCCCCTGTTGTTTCAGGATTCTACCTTAAAAGGACTACAGTCCTTCCTCGCTCCTCCCTTCCACCCTCACTGTATAGTTTTTATTTTTACTTTCATATGTTTTGGTGAATCTGCTTCAGGTATACTCAGATATCTCTGAAATCACACTTTCATTCTTCATTTTGATGGGTTTAAATATCTTACCAAATGGTTTGCATCACTAAACCATTATGAATCTTCAATGAATCAATGTGCCTATTCATTAATAATAGGTTTTTATTGACATTAAATAGAATTGACTTTCAAATCCCCTTTAAATTAATTAAGTTTAATTATTTCTTAAGTCAATCTTCCTTATGGAATGGTCGATCTAAGAAACTCTTCAAAAAATATGACTAAAACTGTCACTTTCGTCATTATACACCGCTCTAGTTTTGTCGAAACTCGGTTGTCATTGGATCACAATCAAGATTCAATATTGATAGTTGATTTCCATGCCTGACTTTCTTGGGAACCTAGCCGCTTCCTTCAACCCATTTCCAGGGCATTTTACTTAGAGAAACAATCGTGGATTAAGTCACAATGTGGTTGTGTCTTTCGTGTCTCGAAAACTTGTCGCAATGGTGTTGCACCTTATGTGTCTTGGAACTTGTCGGAATGAGCAGTGCCTCTCATGTCTTAGAACTTGTCATAATGGGGTTTCATCTCTCATGTCTTGAAAACTTATTGCAATGAAGTTGTGCCTATTGTGTCTCAGAACTTGTGGCAAATGGTTTGCGCCTCTCGTGTCTCGAGAACTTTTTGCAATGATGGTATGCCTCTTGTGTCTCATAACTTATCACACAGGGGCTTCACCTATCATGACTAGAAAATTTTCCCAATCAGTCTATGTATTTCATGTCTCAAAAACTTGTTGCAATGGTGTTTCACCTTTCATGACTCAGAACTTGTCGTAATGGGGTTGTGCCTCTTGTGTCTCAAAAAATTGTTTCAATGGTGTTGTGCCTCTTGTGTCTTGGAACTTGTCGCAAAGGGGTTTCTCCTCTCGTGTCTCGAAGACTTGTCGCAATGATGTTGTGCCTCTTGTGTCTCAGAAATTATCACAAAGGGGATACGCCTTTCGTGTCTAGAAACTTGTCGCAATGAGGATGTGTATTTCGTGTCTTGAAAACTTGTCGCAATGGTGTTGCGCCTCTCGTGTCTCAGAACTTGTCACAATGAGTTGTGCCTATTGTGTCTCGGAACTTCTCGTAATGGGGCTGTAATACTTCTTCCACGTCACACGGGATAGGTGACTCAACAATGTGGTTTTAATACTACTTCCATTTTGCACGCTATAAAGGACTCAACAACGTAATTTTACTACTACTTTGATGTCGCCTCCAGTAGGTTAGATGGACGAAGCGCGACACATATATCACAGTTGATCTAGAATATTTTTCAATGGCACGATCTCTACATGATACAATGATATTTATTTTGATCTTGTGTCCTACATAATCTATGCACGATGCAAGACCATTTCTCATTTGATTGCATCCTGCATGAGTTTTGCACGATGCATCACTATTTATCTGAGTTTGTGTCCTCTGCAATCTCTACATGATGCGGTGCTATTTTTATGAGCTTGTGTCCTACGCACTCTTGAAATCAATGACAACTAGACTTCCAACAATCTCTGTGTGATGCAACAATATTTTTCCTCAGCTTTCATCCTACGTGATCTCTGTGCGATGCAATGTTATTTATCATGTGCTTGCATCCTACGCAATTTCCGTGTGATGCAACACTATTTCTCTGAGGTTGTGTCTTGCGTTATTTCTATGCAATGTAATGTTATTTCTCCTGAGCTTGTGTCTTGCGCAATCTCTGCACAATGCATCACTATTTTCCTGAGCTTGTGTCCTGCGCTCTGTTGACATCAATGACAACCAACTATCTCCCCCTTTGGCATTGATGACAACATAGTAAAATTGTCTTTCGCTATATTATCCCTCTTTTTGAGTTCTATAGCTTGAATTTTACTGCTTCTCCTCCCCCTTTGACAACAATGACAAAAGGGATATTTCTTTGCTCCCCCTAAGATTATGATCCCCCTGAGGTGTTGCTCCCCCTGTCTTTGTGCTTCCTTTTCTGATGAATATTTTATAGTTTATTTAGGGATGGATATTCCTCCTAATTTATGTCTAAGATTTTCAAATGTGCTTTTGGGTAAGGGTTTTGTAAAAATTTATGCAAATTGTTCTTTTTTGTCTACATACTCTACTTTCACCAATTTTTTAGTAACCTGATCTCTGAGGAAATGGTATTTTATTGGGATATGTTTGGTTTAGAGTGCATTACATGATTCGTAGAGATGCTTATAACTTTGGTGTTATCACAATTGGTAATGATTCAATGATCATATTTCACTTGTAAATATTCTAGGGTTTGTTTCACCCAGATTATTTGTGTGCAACAAGATGCATCAACAATCTATTATGTTTATGTTGTGGATAGTGATATAGATGTTTGTTTCTTACTTATCCATACCACCAGACACTTTCCTAGGAAGAATGCTCCTCCATTGGTGCTTTTCCTACCATCTATACTACCTTCCCAATCTGCATCAGTGTATGCTTTCAAAGTAAACTCTTTTGTTTTTGGATACCATAATCCAAAGTCTAAGGTAGCTTGTAGATATATGAATATCCTTTTTACTACTTTTAAGTGAGTTTCTTTATGTGTGGATTGAAGCCTGCCCACTAGTCCTACAACCCACATTATGTCAGATCTTGTTGTTGTTACATAAAGAAGACTTCCAATCATAGATCATACATAGTCTAGTCTACGTTTTGTAAATCATCATCTAAGTTCAGTTTGCATCATGTGACCTGTTAAGAACCAAATATCAATATAGCATAGAAAAACCTCAGAAAAAGTACTCAACGCCTTGAAAAAGAGATACTTTCATATAATAAGCCTCTTCGAGGAGGCAACCTCCTTTTACCCCACTTAAATGTTCAAGTACAAGATAATTCAAAATGAAATTGTCTCCTTGGTATATATAGGAGACTAGGAGGTATAATTACAACTAATGGCCTAAAGTCGACATAAATAAAATAACATTACTAATATAATATGCCCCAATT
>JZKD02S0451789.1:132106-169308 GCA_000966675.3 Picea glauca
GATAAGTTGCCACCATTCTAGCAAGTCTTTCACTCTGTATTTTTACAGTCTCTGTACATTTCTCTGATTAATAGAAATCGTGTATTACTATATATCTGTGTTTATGGTTGCATATTTGATACATTTCTATTATATTATTGAATATCTGCAATATCTTTGTGCATTTCTTTATTATATCTCTGCTCTCATTTCGTGCCGAAAATAATCTGGATCAGTGCACTTGGATTCAAAACCCCTGAAGAAATGTTCATCGAAAAGAACCAAGAAGTAATCCATCTCAAAATATTTGGTTTTCCAATATTTGTACACATTCCAAAAGAAAAGAGAACTAAGTTGTATCCTTTAGGAAATAAGGGAATACTTGTTGGATATTGTGAGGTCTCTAAGGCCTTCATAATATACATATCAGATTACCATCATATTGAGATCAAAAGAGATGTAACATTTGATGAATATGCAACACTCAATAGATCAAGAAAATTCCAATGAGAAGAAGTGTATGAATAAGAAAATGTAGCTCACATAGTTGCAGAACCCATGAAGGAAGTTACAGTTACCCCTAATGATGAGATTCCAGAAGATCATGATATGATAGAATCTCAAGAACCTCCCCGTATGAAGATCTCTCACAAGATAAATCTAGCTTGGGTGAGAGAAATTATTCAAGATGCAGAGAAGTATGGTGACCTAGAAGGAACCATGAGACAAATCAAGAAGCCTAAGACATTCTCCAGCTATGTGGCATTGATGTTTGATTTCGTAGATAAGAAACCTACTTTCTTTGAAGAATTCATTCAGAATAAAGAATGGATGAATGCCATGATAGAAGAATACCAGTCCATTATGAATAATGATGTGTGGGAAGTAGTTCCCAAACCAAATAACAAATATGTGGTATCTTCCAAGTGGATATAAAAAATAAAACATGCAACAAACGAAAGTATTGAAAAATATAAGGAAAGATTTGTGGCTTGTGGATTTTCTCAAAAGGAAGGTATTGACTATGAAAAAATATTTTCTCTTGTAGCAAGATACACTTCTATTAAAACCATCATAGCTCTTGCAACCAAAATGAATTGGAATTTGCACCAGATGGATGTGAAAACAACTTTCTTAAATGGTGTTATTGAAGAATAAGTGTACATAGAACAACCACAAGGGTTTGAAGTTGAAGATAGAAAAACTCATGTCTGCAGTTTGAAGAAAGCTTTGTACGGGTTGAAGCAAGCTCCGAGAGCTTGGTATGGAAAAATTGGCAGTTTCCTAACGAGCTTGGGCTTTACCAAGAGTAAAGTTGATTCTAATATTTACATCAAGTTTATCATGAGCCAGTTGTATTTCTACTATGTGTGGATGACTTATTCTTGACAGGAGAAGAAAAGCTCATCACAGATTGAAAAAGGAAGATCATAGCAGAATTTGAGATGAAAGACTTAGGCATGATGCATTATGTCTTAGTTATTGAAGTTTGGAAGAGCCCAGAGAAGATCTTCCTTAACCAAGGGAAGTATGCAGTTTAAATACTGAATAAGTTTGACATGTTCGAATGTAAATCCATGGCCATACCCATGGATATGAATTTGAAGCTCTTGGTTGATACTTCATTAGAGTTAGTTGATGCTACTCTATACAAACAGATTATTGGTTCGTTGATGTATCTGACGAATACCAGGCCAAATATATTCTTTGTTGTGAACACCTTGAGTCAGTATCTAGTGGATCATAGACGTGTTCACATTGTAGCTGTAAAGAATGTGATGATATAGCTTAAGTTTACGTTGGATTATGGTCTCTGTTATACTGGAGATCATGACTTTAGACTGTATGGTTATACTAATTTAGATTGGGCTGGAAGTGCTTCTAAAACAAAGAGTACTTCATGATGTTGTTTCTGTTTGGGGTCATACATTACTTCATGGAAAATAAGGAAGCAGTCTAGTGTTTCTCTCATCATGGCAGAAGCAAAGTACATTGTAGCATGTTCCTCCAATTGTGAAGTCATATGGCTTCGGAAGTTGTTGACAGGTTTGTTCGGTCTAGATATGGAAGCTACCATGATTCTATGTGATAACCATAGTTGCCTAAAGATGACATATAACCCATTTCCATGATAAGATGAATCACATAGGGATCTGGTATCACTACATTCATCACATAGTGCAAAAGGGAGTTGTAAAGCTCCAATATGTTGGCACAGATGAGAAGGTTGCAGATGTCTTTACTAAGTCGTTGTCTCGTGTGAAGTTTGAGTACTTTTGAGACAAGCTTGGTGTAGTCTGAAAGGACATCCCTTGAAAGGGGGAGTGATGTTGGTGATACTATGGTATCCTGACCAACAATAGACAGCTCAGTTAGGATTTTATATCCTAGGGGATTGATCATCTCTGGGCAGATCCCAAAGGTATGGTAAGGACAGTCTGGAAGAGCACATCTGCATGTATATGCCAATTTTGTTCAATAGTGGTAGCTCAGTTAGGATTCTATATCCAAGGGAATCTTATGATTCCTGGGTAGATATCGAAGGTCCGGTAAGGACGGTCTGTCAGAGTACGACAGGTGTTGGTGTTGATGCACCTGTCTCATTTTGTTGCCACATATAGATGTTGATGTTTCAGTTATATTAATGTGATGTTGAGAAAAACTTCCAATGATTTATAGATGTGCCAGTCAATGTTCCATATGTTGATGATGATGTTTCCCTCTCTTTCTCTTGATGATGTTGTATTGAGTCATGTCAGAAGAACACCCTTCTCGCTAAGGGGGAATGTTGAATTATTGTAATTTCGAAGAATTTTCTACTTATATTTGAGTCATTATTGTATAGATCAAATCCCCTTTTGTGGATTGGTCAACATGTATTTTTATGGTGGTATTTGTAAATTCGACCCCTAGTAATTGTAAAGTGGTTTTAGCCACTTTCAGGAGAAGTCATCTCCACCAAGTGAAGAGTCACAACCCTATCACCACCTCACAACTTGTATTTATATGTGAGGATGGTGTCTCATTTTAACACACTCACTCACTCATCTAGTGCGCATATCTTGAAGACAGTTGCAGTTGCAGGAACAATTCTAGCGAAGGACAAGAGAGACTCATCCTTGGTCTTGGTCTGTCTTTGGTGTTTTGGTCTTAATCTTGGCATTGTACTGGCGATCTATTATTGAGGAAGTTTTGTTAGGTTTTCTTCCCCATGAGGGTTTCCCGGGATAAAATGTTGTGTACCTTATGATTGTGTTTCTTTCATTGATCCTCTTTATACTATTGTTTTGGAAATGCATTGAATGCTCATGAAATTTGGAAATAACCTAATAACAGCAGTAAAACTTAACATAAGCTTGGCTTCATTTAACATAGTTCTTGCAGCCTCTTGAAAATTTTTGTTTTTCCTCTCCATAACTCCATTCTGTTGAGGAGTTCTTGGAGTTAACAATTGTCTCTTGATTCCATGATCTTCACAAAACTTATTGAATTTTTTAGAGGTAAATTCTCCTCCATTATCTGATCTTAAACATTTTATTTTGAGATGTGTTTCATTCTCTACATAAGTCTTGAATGCTTTAAACTTTTCAAATGCCACATATTTTTCTTTGAGAAAATATATCAGGTCATCCTCATGTAGTCATCAATGATCAACATGAAGTAGTGTTCCCCTTGAATGCTTCTAATCCTAGAGGGCCCATAGAGATCAGTGTGAACAATCTCCAAGGATTTTGATGTAGAATGCTCTTTTGTCTTGAATCTAACTCTTGTCTATTTTCCTAATTGGCAGTGTTTGCAAACAGGTTCTGAGGGCTTGATGACTTTTGGCATGTCTTTTATAGCTCCCTTTTTACTAGATTTGATCAGGTTATCAAATATCAAGTGTCCCATCCTTTTGTGCCATAGCCATCTCTCATCTGCTTGACTCATATGACATTTTTCTTCTTCCTTAATATCTAAGATATATGCATTGCTTGAGGTTCTTGGTGCAATAGCAACTATTTTCTTGATCCTTTGTCTCTTATTTCAAATTTTCGAGAGTCAAAGATGAGTATATTCCCTTGATCACAAGTTTGTCTTACACTTAGAAGATTAGGCTTCATATTTTCAACTAATAACACATTTTTTGCTTTGTTTTTCTTGTTGCCCAAGGTGACTGTGAGTTTTCCAAGTATTTTAGTAGATACATTATCTCCAAATGTGACACTTCATTTTTCCTTCTTCGTTAGTTTGAGAAATTTATTTTATATCATGTCATATGTTTGGAGCATCCAATGTCAATCTACCATTGACATTTTTTGTTCTTGGCATACAGGGCTACTTTGCATTATGTATCTTCCATATGTTTTCCTTTCCATATTTTCTTGTATTAAGTGATAAAATAAATTGTTTTGGAGTTCTTCTAGCCATTATATTCCATTTGTCTTCTTTCTCTTTTGTGGGAGGTTCTGACTTCAGTTTATTATGAAAAATCTTTAATGGTTCCTTCTTTGTCTTGTTATTTTCAATTTTTAAGGTGATCTTAAGAGCATCTGCATAATTAATTTTCCTTTTGTCTATCTTCTGTGTTGCGGAGGTTGATTTTTTATCATGTCTTATCCTTTGGTGATCTTTGAATATTCAAAATTTCATCCAATATTTTTGAATTGTTTTCAAATCTTGAGTGATTCTTTCCTTTCTCAAGTTCCTTTTTCAGAAGGACAATTTCAGCTTCTTGCTTCTCACAGGCTTGTTGTTTTTCATTAAGTTGTTCATTTAAGACCACTTCTATTATTTTGGATTCTTGGAGTTGAGTCTTCAAGTCAATGATGATTTGTTCAATTTCCTTGACTATTTTTTAGATTTCTCTTTCTCTTGATTTTTGTGTTTCCTCAAACTCTAGTAACTATCCTTTTAGTGACTCAGTCTTCTCTTTATATTGTCTAAGCTCTTCCAGAGCACTGAGCAATTTTTCTTCAAGATCTACTTCACCTTCCTCTTCAGAGTCTTCATCCATACCAAAAGTATTTTTAGTAGGATTATCATGTTTCTCTATACCCATAAACAGATGCTCTGATTCTTCTTCTTCTTCTTCACTTTCTTCAAATGAGTTGTTTTTGTCTTTGGTGTAGAAGCTATTCTTATTTTTGTGGACTTTCTTCTTGCTTCAAGTTTTTCTCTTTTTGTACTCTTTGTAAGTTTCTTCACCATCAGTTTCTTCTTGTTTTGGATAGGGACATTTGTTGGCAAAATGTCCAACTTTGCCACAGTTAAAAAATTTAAGAGGTAGTTTTCCTTTGAATTTACAAGTTCCTTTCTTAAGTTTTTTCATGAAGTTTGCTACTTATTCATATGATATCTATGATTGGTCTTCATTAGAAATCACCTCCTGGTTATTCTTATATTTTCTTTATTTGAAGGAAGTTTCCCCTTTAGATGGTCTTTCTTTCCCTGTTCTATCTCATAGGCTATGAGGATTCCATGGAGCTCATCCATAATGAGTTTGTTAAGGTTGTCTCTATCCTCTAAGGTAGATATATTGGCATTATATCTCATAGGAAATGATCTCAACACTTTCTGAAAAATATATTTGTCTTCTACTGTTTCTCCCAATGCTCTGACTGAGTTGACTATCTTGTCTATTCTTCAAAGCTACTCTGCAATATTTTCTTCTTCCTTTATATTTAGATTTTCAAATTGTGCTCTTAGTGTTTGAAGTTTGGCTTGTTTTACCTTTCCATATCCTTCATAAATAATTTTAAGTTTGTCCCATAATTCTTTGGCTGATTTGCAGTGCATTACTTTTACAAACACATTTCTGGATAATCCACTTGAAATGTCATTAACAGCTCTTGAACTATCATTGCATAAATTCTTTGCAGTAGCATCAGTTGGTGGGGAAAATGGTACAGTGTAGCCATCTTTTACATATTTCCAATATCAAATCCGAGTACCATCAGATGACTCTTCATTCTTATTCTTCAAAAAGCATAGTGTTGGCCCTCGACCAAGTTTTGAAGAAACCTTGGTCAGGTTTGGACCACTTTTGGACGTCGACGGGCTGGTCAAAGATGGAGTGCCCAGATGGAGATGAGATCATGGATCTCACCTATTTTGCGGTCTATGTGGACCCAACAAGGGGTTACTTACGGTTTCTGTTATGGGTTATGGGATGTTGGGCCATGGGGTTTACCCATGATTAGGCCTTTTTGTAAGGAAATGTAAAAGTATAAATAAGTGTAAGAATGTATAGTAGAGGCAGAAATGTAAGCAAGAAGTGGCTAAGTGCAAGTAGTTATGAGTTTCTTTGTGCAACAGAATGTGTATGTAAGGCTTTGTGCTCGATAGAGAAGTTGGATTTGTGCCTTGACCTAATTTTGGGAAGGAGGATATGGTGCTCAGTGTACATATCTCATGTCTGGTGCAAAGCTTGGCTATGTGGCTTAGTGCACAAGAGTAACTGAATGTAAGAGATTGAAGAATAATAAAGAAGACGAGGCAGTTGGTGGACGTAGCCCCATACTGGGGTGAACCACGTATATCTTGTGTCTTTGGTTTGCTTTTTGCTTTGTTGGTTATGTTATGAATATGCTCGGTGCTTTCCTTATTATGTATGTTAGGTAGATCTGTTGATGTTGAGTGATTTATTTGTGTTAAGTATGAATGAATGTTAGACATAACTCAGTGTTGGTGATAAGTGGTTGAAGCGCTTAATCTTTATTGTTACTGCGTCAATTTGTCTTTGGGTAAGTTCTGTGATGTTAATAAAGCTAATGAACTAATTCATTTCACCTTCTAAGTGTTTCTAGAATACTCCGTTAAGTGTTATTATCACATATATGTGTCCCATCTTGGTTACAGACACCTGAGTCCTATAACCCCCCCTACTTCTACCTCGGGTGAGACTTCGCCTACTTCGCAGGTGTTGTCGAAAGGACCGGTAGTTAGGGTTTTGTTGGTACGTTGTTGAAGCGTTGAACCCTGGGTCTTCCCCTGTGCCAAAAAACGGGTTCCGCTATCGGGACTTGAAACTATGATTGTTGGGAACTGAAGTAAAGAAAAGAGAAGCTTTGTGCGTAGATCTGTTGTTGTAGTGCGCAGTACTCTACTTGACTTGCGAAGCTCTGTGCTAAGAGAGAAACCTGATCTGAAGAAAAGAGGTAAGATCTTAAAAGAGGTAAATCTGTGTTCTTTGATCATAAGAGTAAGATAAGTGAAAATTTTTGTTCTGAAACCATGAATTTAAGAATGTTTAATAGATTTTGTCCTAGTTTGAAATCTAGGGTGCAGTTGGAAGAAAGAGTTGATCTAAGTAAAGATAATAGAAACGAAGAAAGATATGTTATTCCTATGCATAAAAATAGTTTTTGGACTAATAAGTGGATGCAAAAACCTAGAAAGAATTTTTGCAGATCATAGGTCCAACACTGTGATCCTAGTGCGCAGTACAGAAGAGGTTGGGGAACATACAAGAGAAAGAGAGAATTGACACTATGTTATAACTGCAGAAGACCGGGACATCTTGCTAAGGAATGCCCTGGTACATGACCTACTTGTCTTTGTTGTAAAATTGTTGGTCATGAAGTTGAGGATTGTCCAAGGATTATTGCTAAATTTGAAAGGATGAACATGAGACAAGGAAACTATGAAGGAAGTCAATAGACTAAGAGCATGTTAGAGAATCATAAAGAGAAAGAATCATATAAATATCAGACTATGTTATCACAGTTGAAAGAAACAATGAATGATCACAAAGATGTCAACTTACCAGATATCTTGAGAGTAAAACAGTGCATAAGTACAAGAATAGGAGACTTCAACATAGACTGTGTCTTGGATGAGAAAACACAAGTGAATATTATGACAAAAGACACTTGGAAAATTTTGGGAAAGCCTACTGTGGTACCTTCATTGGGAAGGATAGGCTTGTTTAAAGGTAAGACGATAAGCCTATGTGGAAGAGTTACTAATGTACTTATTATTATCCATGGAACATCGAATAAAGAGGAATTTGAAGTCATTAAGTTTGTTGAGAAAAGCGCCCCTTTCCCACGTTTGTTAGGAAATAATTGGATTGAGAAGGATCATATCAGAAGGAAAGAAGAGGAAGAAGCTACAGAAAAGAAAAAGAAAGAACTAAGGGATTTCATAGCTAGAAAATAGACCGAATAATAGAAGAACGAGATGATAAGTCGAAGCAACAGAAGGCAAGAGAATTAGTTGTCGAGATTGAAAGAATGAAAGAAGGTTTAAAGGAACTATCCAAGCAAGAAAGAAGAATACCCACCCTATAATTAATAAGAGAAGGGACATTAACTTCGAACCCTTTGAGAGAACATCAGCAGTGCGAAGTCACCGTGCTAGGAGAAGATAAGAATATGAATGGAAAGAGGAATCCAGAAATAGTTAGAGAGACTCATATCACTGGAAAGAAAGCAAGGAAGCTCAGTAAAAATAAATCCAAGTTAGAAAATCTACAGGAAGCTACAGAGAACAGATGGAAGACTTCACAGACTGGAACCTCGCAGGAGGCAGGTTCACAGGATTTGAACCTCGCCGGAACAGCATGACCGCGCAGAATGGGACTTCACCCTGGCGAAGCTATATGACAGTTGGAGGTGCCCTGACCATTATAACGACACTCTGGAATGGCTAGGAAATGCATTTATGGGTGGATGGACTGCTTTTGGGACATTCAGACGACGCCATAATGGGCAGATTCACATTGATGGAAGCATTCCTGCCCATTGGAAGAATCTGTTATGAGGCCCTAGTTATTTAACTCGTCGGACGTTGCACCGGGACCACTTTTTGCAACTTGTTATTAACTAAGCTAATAGATAATTGATTGTGTGTCGAGTTGTGTTATCAGAAACTATACGTTGATGTCCATTTGTCTACCCCACTTATCTGTTCGCCTACCCAACCTATCTGTTTAATAGTGAGAATGTCGGGTGAACCTACTGAATTAGAGAATTCTATTGAGGATATCTTCAAGAAACTGATGGTTGATAAACCATTATCTGAAGGAGTACAGGCATCGTCAACTAGGGGACTGCAGGCTTCCCCTTCGACTGGACGTCATTCTGGTCGTGTTAACCCCGCAACTAAGTAGTGAAGTAAGCATCACGATGATCTAGATAATGTGAAGAATATCTTGTCGATCTTACTAGACTATATCCCACCTTTGGCTAGCATGGTTAACCATGACAGCATCCCACGAGACTATGAGTACACCCTGATCACCACGTACATCCTGAAAAGAATACACATAGTTGGGAGTCAGTTAGGACAGATCCCACTTATGAAGAACAACAATTTCAATATAGGAGACAAAAAGAACTATGTTATTCTCGCACCCCACTAATACTTGATGAAGACAACTGGGAAGAAGCCTTGCCTGGTCTCCCAACCATGGATTAAGGAGCTGGCGCAGTCCACTGTGCTAAATGTGATGAAGAATCCCCATTTTGGTCATCACCAGGAGGTTAACACTTGCGTTAAAATCCTCTTGTTGTGATACCATGGCGGATACCTGTAGCTTGACCGACAGATTACTGTGGATATGGCGTTGATCCACTTGATTACAGGATTAAGCATGCAAGGACCTGACCCTCAACATTTTTATCTAGGGAAGGTCTCAGACCACTCCCTGGCACAATGCATCAAGAAATCTTACGACGAAGTTGAAAATGGAAAGTGAGGCTACAAGGTAGCCTCTATATAGGACGGCGCAGTGCGTCTCACTTTCCAACTCATAGCTGGCAAGCTCATGGTAAGAAAGAACTACCCCACACAGGTCACTAGGTTCGTGGTGGATCTCGCAGGAAAATGTGTGGAGGGCATGCAGATGAATTGGGCGATTTACCTCGTCAATGAAATCAAGAAAGACTATCGCAAAGCTCAGGATCTAGGATACGAATTCCACTTTAACTGGTTGATCGTGTTGATTGCATTTGTCACTTGGAAAATGCCTGAAGGAGCCACCTTTCTAGAGATTGAACCATCGGAGTCATTGGTCGCTAGGTTCTCTACCTTGTGGTACACCAACGACATGTCGAAGCAATGGCAGTCCAATGTTGTGTTCCATGCGTATTATCTACAACTAAAGGTTTCCATTGAATCATTTTTGTGCATGACACCACGCACCTTGCACCAGTACAAACCGATAGCCAAGTTTTGTGTATATCCTCATTTTATCTATATCACTACGCACAGAGATGTGAGCAAGGAAGAGTTACAGTCATATTACAAGCTGACATATGAATACATGGAGAAGATCACGAAGGAGTGGCCAGAGGATTTCCTTGTACCTTTTGTTTATGCAAAACTCTCCGACACAGACACCATAGGAATCCCTTAGTCACCTGGGTTGAACATGTCAGACAGTCTAGTGGGACGAAGAAGAAGAAAAATAAGGAAAAAGTCCAGAATATAAAGACTGATGAGGAGGACAGCGCCTCTGAAGAAAATGGATCTGGCTCACTAGGAGTATGACACGAAGCAAATGGACAAGGAGGAGGGGATGAAGGAGAAAATAAAGGAGAAGGAGAAGCTACACCGTCTGCAGATCCCCCAACTAGAACAGTCACACCACAGAAGAGGAAGGTTTCTCCACAGAAACCTTCGGCAAGAAAGAAGACGTGTGCTAGCAAGCCCCAGTTAGAGGCCACGCTTACATAAGACGACATCAGTTTGGTCCACAGAGCCATGGAGGATGATTCCAAGGACATCTTGCAGAGACATGGAGAAAAGTAGGAGGAACTATATGGCAGGATCAAAAAGGAATTGAACGAAGTACAACAATCTATTTGTTCGATCCGTGTAGTACCTAATGCGCCTTCCTCATAATAGATTCCATAATTGGGGGATGAACCAACCCAGTTGAGAAGACTTGCAGATGTGACAGAGGCTCAACTTCAGAAAGTCCAAGAAGAGAAGGAAAAGGCTACATAAGCCTTGAAACAAGAGAAAGAGGAATTCTTAGAGAAATTATGAGTAGTGTGGTACTGTGTAACCGCCTATGAAAATGAGAAAGAAGAGTTATGGGCAATGCTCTAGGACGACAAAGTGAAGCTACAGAGAGAAAATGAGCAGTTGCTCACAGAACAAGATATGGTAAAAGAAGCAATGAATAAAGCATGTTTCTCTATGCCAGGCTTGGCACAGGAGGAACAAGAGTCAGTCGAGGTTCAAGTGGCGAAGCTCACTGAGACCATCCAATAGCTTCAAGAGAGGATAATAGAGTTGGAGGTCCAAGCAGTACCAAGCACCACATAGGAAGTGTGCGATCAAAGGGAGGAAGCCGCTAAGAATGCAGTAGTAAGGATCAGCGCCCTCGCCTCAAAATGCAAACAACTGAGTGATAGAAGCGCGCAGACATATGAATTCCTCGCAAAAGATCCAGAGCTAAGGAAATTGGAAGCACAGTTACAAGAGGCACAGCAGCGGGCCTTCTCCATGCAAGTGCAGATGAAGCTTCTCACCGTAATTGAAAGAATGAAGAGGTCCTAGGAACAGTGCATGGTACAGCAACAGATTAGTGCCATCCAAGGTATGGTAATGGAAGTCACACATAAAATACAACCTGTGCAGGATGAAGCCTGCAAGGTGTTTAAAGAAATTGAAGGACGAGGCTCGCAATTGGACCAAGTGGTTGTGATAGCAGTACAACGCCTAAAAGGGATTGTTCCAGAGAAAATGATCCAAGAGCTCACTAAGCAGGAGGCTCAGGCGAAGTAGCAAGTCGAGTCAACTCGAGTGAATCTAGAGGCCTTCGAAGCGGCATTGACCAAACCTGAGTGACTCGGGAAAATTCACAGGTGAGTGTTGGGGGCCTGTTGGCCCTCGACCAAGTTTTGAGGAAACCTTGGTCAGGTTTGGACCACTTATGGACTTCGACAGGCTAGTCGAAGATGGAGCACCCAGGCATAGCTAAGATCACGGATCTCATCGATTTTGCAGGCTATGTGGACCCAACAAGGCGTTCCTTAGGTTTTTTGTAATGGGTTATGGGACGTCAGCCCATGGGGTTTACCCATGATTAGGCCTTTTTTTAAGGAAATGTAAAAGTATAAATAAGTGTAAGAATGTATAGTAGAGGTAGCAATGTAAGCGGGAAGTGGCTAAGTGCAAGTAGTTATGAGTTGCTTTGTGCAACAGAATGCATATGTAAGGCTCTGTGCTCGATAGAGAAGTTGGCTCTATGCCTTGACCTAATTTTGGGAAGGAGGATCTGGTGCTCAGTGCGCAGATCTCATTTCTGGTGCAAACCTTGGCTCTGTGGCTTAGTGCACAGGAGAAACTGAATGTAAGAGATTGAAGAATAATAAAGAAGACGAAGCAGTCGGTGGGTGTAGCCCCACACTGGGGTGAACCACGTATATCTTATGTCTTTGGTTTTCTTTGTGCTTTGTTGGTTATGTTATGAATCTACTCAATGTTTTTCTTATTATGTATGTTAGGTAGATCTATTGATGTTGAGTGCTTTATTTGTGTTAAGGATGAATGAATGTTAGATCTAACTCAGTGTTGTGTGCTAAGTGGTTGAAGCGCTTAATATTTATTGTTACTGCGTCGATCTATCTTTGGGTAAGTTTTGCGATGTTAATAAAGCTAATGAACTAATGCATGTCACCTTTTAAGTGTTGCTAGAATACTCTGTGAAGTGTTATTATCACAAATCTGTGTCCCAGCTTGGTTACAGACACCTGAGTCCTATAACCCCCGCTGCTTCTATCTCAGGTGAGACCTCGCCTGCTTTGTAGGTGTTGCTGAAAGGGTCGATAGTTAGGGTTTTGTTGGTGTGTTGTTGAAGCAAACCCTATGTCTGCCCCTGTGCCAACACATGGTCATCTCCTTTTAACAGTGGTGTTATTTTGGATGGAATTCCTTGTTTTTGATCCATTGGATTCTTCAGGATCTGCCTTCCAGTGGTTAGACTGTGGTGAAGGAACTTGGATCTGATACCAATTGTTGGAAATACTAAGAGGGGGGGGTGAATCAATATTACATTTTATCCAATTAGTAGTTCTTTTTAAAAAAAATCAAACATAGCAATAAATGAACAATGAATTAAATAAAATAATTAATTTCTTATCACTAATAAGAATTACAATGTTTGTATTACAACAAGTTATAATTGTGAAGGACACCTATCGTTTTTAGAGAACCAACTCTAGGAGACACAAATCCCCTTCATTTTTTGAGCACGTACTCAAGGAAGTTGCAACTCCTTGCTTCTTCAAGCACCAACTTGAAAGGAGGCTCCAACCCCCTGAATTATTCAAGCACCAACTTGAAGGAAGGCACTGACTCCCTGTTGTTTTAGGCTTCTACCTGAAAAGGACTATATTCTTTGCTTGCTCCTCCCTTCCACCCTTACTGCACAGTTTTTATTTTTACTCTCATATGTTCTGGTGACTCTGCTTTAGGTATACTCAGATATCTCATAAGTCACACTTTCATTCTTCATTCTAATGGGTTTATATATATTACCAAATAGTGTGCATCACTGAACCATTGTGTATCTTCAATGAATCAATATGTCTCTTCATTAATAATAGGTTTTTATTGACATTAACTTGAATTGACTTTCAAATCCCCTTTAAATTAATTAATTTTAATTATTTCTTATGTCAATATTCCTTATGGAATGGTCGATCTGAGAAACTCTTAAAAAAATATGAATAAGACTGTCACTTTCGTCATTACACAACACTTTCTTTTTGTCGAAACTCGGTTATCATTGGATCATGATAATGATTCAATCTTGATAGTTGATTTCCATGATAGATTGTCTTGGGCACCTAGCCACTTCCTTCAAACTATTTCCAGAGAATTTGACTTAGGGAAACAATCATGGCTTAAGTTTCAATAGAGTTGTGTCTTTTGTGTCTCGAAAACTTGTTGCAATGGTGTTGCACCTTTCGTGTCTCAGAACTTGTAAAAATGAGTTGTGCCTCTTGTGTCTCAAAACTTGTCGTAATGGGGTTGCACCTATTGTGTCTTGAAAACTTGTTGCAATGATGGTTTCCCTCTTGTGTCTCGTAACTTGTCGCAAAGGCGTTGTGCCTCTTGTGTCTTGAAAACTTGTCGCAATGATGTTGTGCCTCTTGTGTCTCAGAACTTGTCGCAAAGGGATTGCACATCTCGTGTCTAGAAACTTGTTGCAATGAGGTTGTGTCTTTCATGTCTCAAAAACTTGTTGCAATGGTGTTTCACCTTTCATGTCTCAAAAAATTTCGTAATGGGGTTGTACCTCTCATGTCTCAAAAACTTGTCGCAATGATGTTGTGACTCTTGTGTCTCGGAAATTTTCACAAATTGGTTGCACCTCTCATGTCTTGAAAACTTGTCACAATGATGTTGTGCCTCTTGTCTTGGAACTTGTCGCAAAGGGGTTGCGCCGCTCTTGTCTAGAAACTTGTCACAATGAGGTTGTGTATTTTGTGTCTCAAAAACTTGTCGCAATGGTGTTGCGCCTTTCATGTCTCGGAACTTGTCGCGCAATGTGTTGTGCCTCTTATGTCTTGAAACTTATCGTAATGGGGATCTAATACTTCTTACATGTCGCACACGGTATGGGACTCAATAATTTGGTTTTAATACCACTTCCATGTCGCACGTTATAGAGGACTCAACAATGTGGTTTTAATACTACTTCCATGTTGCACGTTGTAGGGGACTCAACAATGTGGTTTTAATACTACTTCCATGTCGCACATTGTAGAGGAATCAACAATGTTATTTTAATACTACTTCCATGTCACGCGTGATAGGTTAGATTGATGAAGTGCGGCACATCTATCATGGTTGATCTAGAATATTTTTCAACAGCACGATCTCTACGTGACGCAACACTATTTCTCTTGAGCTTGCGTCCTATGTGATTTGTGAGCGATGCAACGTTATTTCTCATGTGCTTGTGTCCTACATGATTTCTGTACGATGCAACACTATTTCTCTAGGCTTGCGTCCTATGCAATGCAGTGTTATTTTTCTGATCTTTTGTCCTGCGCACTATTGACATCAATGACAACCAGACTTCCAACAATCTATGCGCAATGCAACACTATTTCTCATGATCTTGCATCCTACCTGATCTTTGTGTGATGAAATGTTATTTCTCTTGTGCTTGCGTATTGCGCGATTTCTGCTTGATGTAGCATTATTTCTATGACTGCATGATGCAACACTATTTCTCCTAATCTTGCATCCTGTGCAATCTCCGCACGACGCAGCACTATTTTTTTGAGCTTGTGTCCTACACACTTTTGAAAGCAATGACAACCAAACTTCCAACAAAGTCCTTGTGTAAATTATGTATAGATTTGTTAATAGAATATTCATGTGCTTATCTGATTCCTTTGTATATCATTGGGGAGACGTGTTGAACTATTTAATCCATATAGAATCATCTTTGTTTTATCCAGTGTTGTGCAGGTTTAGATCGTAATCGATCATCTATCATCGAAGAATCCATAATTGATTCATTTGGAGTTGTGAGTGAACAATGATCAATTCATGTTTTGCGTGCAAGGTGAACCAAAGGTCAAAGAAACCCTTTGTAAGGATCGAGGAACACCAACTATTGGATCATTCCATTGATGAATAGAATTCATTAGATCGAAATAGAGAGATATTATCAATATATGCGACTAGAGGATTATAAGCGTCAAATAATATCGCAATTAATTCGTCACTGTCTATTCCAAATCCAATCAACAGAGAACAACTGTATTGGAAGTCAAAAAAACTATGTAGAAGTCTCAATATCCGGTGGTGAGAGTAAGATCTGGTCATCCATTCCAGCTCCATATCGACATATGACAATGTATCAAGAGCTGGAAGACACGAGGAAGTTAAGGGAGAATCGTGATCGTTCGATCTAGATCGACGAACCTCATTACAACAAATCATGGACATCAGAGGTTTTAAAGTATTGGAGGGCCTAAAAGTTTTGAGGTCTTGACGACGAAAAACGTCACGCTAACATAAGGAACTCCATAGAGGAAGTGACACGTGGAGACCAGGTCCCATGGTACATGTTTTCCATGGAAAAAAATTGAATATAGATCGACGACTCATATTAGATATCGAGTACAGATCAACGTCCCATATCATCGTGGGAATCATACCTTGGCAACTTCTACCTTTGCAAGAGTGTTAAGGAATGGACAGAGGAGATTAAATATTTGGGACAGAATATTGACGAACCTCGTCATTTCTTATTTCACCCATTAGGATTTTTTGGTTGATAAGAAGTGGTGTGAGTCTCGATGTCCCGATGATGAGATACGTTATGTTGACGTAAAGGCGTCCACTGAGGAGACAAAATGTGGAAGCAAGGTTCTGGACTGATCAAGGTTTTGTGGTGGCCCACATTATGAGTTGAATTATAATTAGAGGAGAAATGATCTATACTGGATCTAGATCCAGATCAATGGTGTTCATAGTTGAACGATATTTTAGAGGAAGAGATCGTGATGGTTGATCACCGGCAGGATCAACAGTCCAGGTCATTTCAGACTGCAACCTTCGAGAGTTCTGGTAGTTGGGAAGTGTTAAAAAGTCCCAACGTCCTGGGACCACTATACATGGAAGTCATTTATTGAAGAACATAGATCAACGGCCATCAGAATGAGTGGGGTAGAAAAACTAGAAGATCCACCATCAATCATCAAAATGGATCAATGGTGAACTGAATTTCAATGATCCTGCGACATAGTTAGATCCAATTGTCGATTGGGAGAGGATATCTACAGCCAAGGTTGAACGTGTATCGACAAGGTTCTCAAAGTTTAAAGGGTCACCACCCACCGAGTGGTTTATGCCACTAAATCTCGTCATCATAGACTATGGTCACATGGAATGAGAGTGATAGAAGTTAAGTGTCAGGGTTTAAGCATGAGTGGATAAGAGTCGGTCACAGTCACTGGTCATGTGGATGAAAGGAGATATTAACTTCTAGACTTTAGGTGCTAGTGGACTGGTGTGAAAATAGAGCATTACATAGCTCTATAATAGAGGAATTAGGCATGTATAAAGAATTATAGAATGGCTCGAGCTTGGAGTTGCAGCAGAGTAAATGTATAACTCTGCACCTGTGGGAAATTGACCTAGTGGGTCGTTATCAGAAACGACAAACCTAACGCTCAAGGGGTCAATTCCTTAAAGAAAATAAGAATTGTATAAAGGAAAAAAACAAAGAGGAAGAACACACAAATCATAGGAATAGAGGACCATACCCATGATATTTCAAAAGTATTAATGAAGATAGGAGGTTCTCCTGCCCCATTTAGCCTTGAACCTATCAAGGAATTATGTCCAACTTCCTCAACAAGAAAGAAATTGTAGAGAAAGAAACCTAGGGAAAGGGAAAGGTCATAAGTGAAAAGCCCTACATAAATCCATACAACACACTTATAGGACATTGAGGAAAATTCATAAGATACATTGAGGAAAATTCATAAGATACTTCCATTACAACAATGCAATCTGAGAAATTCATGGAGTAGTTGAGAGAAGAAAATGTAGAAATTGACAAGTGGAGGTTAATAGATCAATCAAACACAAAAGGAGTTATCTCTCTAGAAGAGGACCACCATGTATTATCTATTTTTTAAGAGAAGTCGCATATCTTGAAAATGTGAACCTAAACATTATTAAGGAGCTAGAAAATGAGAATCTCACCTTAGGGGAGGAACAAGAAAGGAAAAGGGAGGAAACTCGAGATAACAATGAGAGGATTGTGTTATTGGAAAGTTCAATTGTCAAAACTACAGAGTTTGCAAAGGAATTGTTATCCTATGGGCCACCAACTAGAGCATATGCATTATACTTAGGGGAGAAATGGTATAAGTTTTAGTTGCACAGGATTGTTAGCCACTTACCATTTCAATTGGATAATCAGAAAGATTCCAATGAGGTATACCACAATTGTCTTGAAAAAGAAAATTTTTTTTTGTGTGAAATTTTTATCTCCATAATTATGCACTCCCTCACCCTTTTAAGTGGTCTACCAATCCATATGTGGGATATGTGCAACGAAGAGATTTTTTCTCTTAGATGCGGAATGAAGAGAATAGATTCATTGAGGCTTTAGTGGCATAAAGAAGAAGAACTTACTATGAGACTTTCGGTGAGGATTGAGACCACCAAACTTGGAGAAGTGTTGAAAAAATATACCCATGTGATTTCAAATGTAGAGTTAACCCAAGTACCGAAAGAAATATGGTAGGAAGCAATAACACAATATCATAAGATTATGGAAAAATTAGGGGATAAGTTGTTGCAATTTTCTTTAGGAACCCACCCTTGAATTAAAAAGTGCATATCCACACTCTTTTCCAAGATTCAAAGCTAGAGTGAACTTGAATTGGATAGGCCTAAGGTTTAGGTTTCCCTCACTCTTGCACCCAACTCCATCTTGGATATCTTGAGGAGAAACTAATATGGCCATAAAGAAAAAGAGATGGAGTGAGGTGCACAAGAAGCAGGTTATCATACCAAAGATGTCATCACTCATTTCATAGATGTCATCACTCATTTCATGGCATAATATCTTAGGAAAGTGTGTATACATAAGTAGCTAGAGTACAAGGAGCAATATCATGGCACATCATCAATTTTGACATCATTTTTTAATATGTTGCACAAAGACATGCAACTCTTTAGTTGGGGGGTATGATGAGCCCCATGATTATCCAATGTTGCTCATATTTTCACATCTATTTTTGTTCATAATCACTACCTAATAACCTCAAATGACTAATACATTTCCAAACACTTACTTAAATAGCCGAATTAGATATTTTTTAACATGTGTTGTATAAATTGATTTGTTTGGCTTAATTTCAAATGAACATGAAAAATGGATGGTATATTTTTTTATGTTTGAGTTTATATTGTTGATTGAATGATATGAATTAACATTGATTGGAAGACTAGAGTATGTTATAGAGTTTTTTTACCAATATATGTTATAGAGTTTTGTTTACCAATCATTGGAACTGACTCCATGTAGCCACTATGGAGAGGTTTGATTCCCTAGATAACTATGTCACCTTTAAAAGTATGTTATAGAGTTTTGTTTACCAATCATTGGAACTGACTCCATGTAGCCACTATGGAGAGGTTTGATTCCCTAGATAACTATGTCACCTTTAAAAGCTATAGAGGTACTTTGATATGGAAAACAAAGGGAGGTATCGTCATATCATGTCACTTCAATTTATGAAGATGATTAGATAAGATGTCAATACAAGAGACATCTATTAACTCAATTAAAATTCAAATCCCAAATCTTAGATATATCCTAAATATTAGATACATCATAGATTAGGTTTAGAAGGAGAAGCAAGCAATGAATCTCTAAGCTCTGCTACGCTTAAGTGGGAGTTCAAATAGGTAGGCAACCTCCTTGCATTCCAGTATTTTATTCATAGAACCATCAGAGCTATACTCTTGATGTTGTGAATCTAGTTTGAACTCTTTAGTTGAGAATATAGTTTTTTAATCAATGAAATTTCTTCACCAGTCTTGAATAAATATTTAACATAAACTTTGACTTAAGAAGTTTTTACGGGGGTGGTAGGACTCCCTTTGGTAGGGCCCAATCAAGGGGACAAGGGCATAATTGCAAAGCCATACATAAATCCTTACAATACACTTTGAGATCTCTTTTATGAAGTTCAAAGCATTCAATTATTCAAACCAATCCTTGCAAATTTTTACCCTTGTTATTTATATGGAATTTCTCATAATATAAACACCACACATAGATAATTATAAGAAAAAATTAATGTGAATTGAAATTAAAAAATTAAAAATTAAACACTCTACGATGCATTATTGAACACATCTGTGATGCAAAATTAAACACTGCAATGCACTATTGGATGGGTCTACAGTGCAGTATTAAACAGATATGTGGTGCACCCTGGAATGAATCCCATATTTCCCATTGTAGAAACCTTAGTTGTGGGAGAATTGAATGTGTGGTTGCCTTTCATATTTTTGAGTGATTTGTTTAAATTGCATAGTTTGAATGGATCTCTGCAGTTTTCTCTAGCAATCTCTGCGGTGTTGAGATAAGAATTATTTATCTCTGCAGTGTAATTTTTTGAAAGGGCCCTTTATGTACATCTTTGAGTGGTAAGAACTCAACGTGGATCTCAAAAAAAAACTCAGTGGTGAACCCTAGAACAATAATAAACACAAGGCCAACACCCTACAATTAATAAGAACTCTGCGATGTGAAAGAACCTAGTGGTAAGAATTCTTTGGTGTGAAATAAATCAATGGTAAGCATGGATTTGAACAGTGGATTTGAACGGTGAGTTCTAGGTTGCAGTGATTTTTTTCATTCAAACCCCACCTTAAATCAAGTGCACAAGTTGTTTCCGCCTCTTATTTATTTCTTATGCTTTCTAATATGAGTTCCAATATGAGTAGTTCACCACATATATCAAAATCTCTCAAGGGAAGATCTAGAAAATAACTCTAGACAATCTGTGTGAATATATAGAATCATTAGAAAAACATAGAGAAGAAAGAGAAGTCCAACTTCAAACAAAGTTAAAAGCAATGCTTGATAATACATTTATATTGAAGAAAGAGAAGTCCAACTTCAAACAAACTTAAAAGCAATGCTTGATAATACATTTATATTCTTCAGAGTCAAGTTTTAGACTCAGATAAATAATAGAATATTAGGATTGAAGTCTTAGCTATAGAAAATGGAGGTTAGATTGCAAGAAATAGAAAAACAAAGCCAATAAAAGAAACAATCAACCCAATGAGAAGAGGTCAAAGAAAATAATCATCTTAGGGACAAGATTTAATAGCTAGAAGAAAAAATAATGAACAATTTGACCTTAAATAGTTTGGAACGTAAATTGGGTATCAAACCCATTACAGAGGAAATAAACAAGTTCATAGAGTTAGACCATGAGCATAACAAAAGAGCCTTGAACCTCATTGTTTTTGGTATAAAAGAGCATAAAGATGAGGACATGCTTGCAACAATCAAGGAAGAACTAAAAAATAAATCACAAATTGAATCAATGTGTCTCATAGAAGAAAAGAGGCTAGGAAAAATAATTCAACATAAAGATCGATTGAATCTGGTTAAGGTAAGCTTTAATGACCACAAATATGACATACTCACCAAAAATCCAAGCTTAAAAGGGTCGGGAATATTTATAAATGAAGACATCATTCCAAAAGACCAAGTGGAATTAAGGAAGGAAGTTCAAAGGGTAAAATAAGCCAAGAAGGAAGGGAAATGGGCAACAATTAGGAATAAAAAAGATGTTATCCGGAATAGAGACTTTAAAGATAATAATAAATAAGAATTTGTGACACTTTGGATCCTCTCATGGAACTGTTGAGATTTTCCATGGAGCAAAGTACCTATATTAAATTGGATCCCAAGTGAAATTGATATTAAGTTAGTATTGAAGTGAGTGGACATTATCACATTTATTTTTTAAAAATTGTATATTCAATTTAATTTCTAAATTAATAAAAAAATTAATGAAAGTAATGCTCTATAAAAAAAGTTATAATCAATAATTATCATTTATAAAAATTATTACAATAAAAAATATCAACACAAATAAATATCATTAAAAGAAGATTCTTATTATGAAATAAAATTCCAACAAATTAACATGTCACTATAATAAGATTATAAGATTGTATGCAACATTACATAATAACATTCTCAAGTCTAATACAACACTTAAGCCGTGACATTGAAATTGCCAATGATATTAGAGATAAAGTATGTTTTCACATCAAGCCAAGCACTTTCAATTCAAACCAAACATTTAGATTGAGAAGCCATCTATATCTCAAAATAGTTATGTGTGTAAAATAATTCACAACACACAACACAAAATTAGGAGACTAATAATTTGGAATAAAATCTCAACACATGGATATGTCATTCTAGTAAGATATCATGCAACTTTGCATAGATAACAACCATAAGCTTGTGATAACCTATGAGGTACAACAAGAAAATTGTCGACGATGTTAGTATTGAAGTAAGGGAGGATGTTATCACATCAACCAAGAGACTTGCACTACAAATCTAGTTTTTGGATTGACAAAGATTTTGGTGTGGATAATTTCTTATAAATGATATTTTTCTTGCATGTATTAAACTAAAAACATAACATGTAATACCACATATATAACAACCACAAACCTAAGCTAACCTAAAATTCATCACATTGAAATTGTTGACAATGTTAATATCGGTTAAAGAAAGACACTGTCACACCAACTCAAATATATATACCCCTAAGCTAACTTATAAATTGACAAAAGTTTTATTATAATAATGCCTTATAAATTTGCATCTTTATTTAACAATTATTATATCTATGAAATTATTCACAACATATCATTAAAATAAAATCCAATATTTTATTTATATAATCATCACAACTCTAAAGCAATCCATAACTATAAATTTCTTAAAAAATAAAGAACAAAATATACTCAAAACTGAATCACTTGTATACTTCTTCAAATTATTTTTACCTTTATAATATGTGCAAATTGACTTTTTAATTATTTGATCATTAAATAATGAAATTAATTATCCATTTTTCATTAATCTTACCTTTAAGTACTCCATTTACTTTATAAAAATTTGACTATTTTCCTCTATCTAAACTTTCAAATCACTCCGATGAGAAAGTAAGTGTTATTCTTTGTACCTCCAAACCAAAATCTAATAGTATCTCTATTCTTTTCAAGATAGGACAAAGAGAAACTCATGATTGTAAAATTGAAATATTGTTTATGCTTATGCTTTGGGATAGGTGCATTTACTATCGTCTCTGGCATGGGAAAAAAGGCCCTACTCTCTACTCGATTGTTGGAGTGCCTACATAATTTAGGCTTATATTATCTGTTTCAATTAAAAGCAACACTCTTGGCGAATCCTGGGTTACTAGCTCCTTGCTGAATCTAGATAGCGATCTCTCAGCCGAATGGAACAGTTATACATATCATCTTATTGAAGTCGGCATCCGCCTACAGGATAGACTACAGGATAGACCTGACACACTAATATGGACGGGGGGCGATAAATCTAGTTACATTTATGTCTGAAATATCTACAAAGCGTTGACAAAAGCATCTTGGCACACCCGCGATCGGACTTGGCGCACTAGGCTGTGGAAGTGGAACTGCCCTCTGAAACTCAAATTATTCACTTGGCTTTTGAYGGAGAACAAAATCCTTGTCTGGGATATCCTCCARAGACGCGGCTGGTCAGGCCCAAATCGATGCATTTTGTGCAAGGAGGACAGTGAAACTTCACACCACCTCTTTGTGAGCTGCTCTTTTACCCGGCAAGTTTGGCACSATGTCATAGCTTCTCTAAAACTTTCCGAACAGTGGCTTGGTCCCTCGACATTATCCTGCTTTAGTTCTTGGTGCTCAAGACAATAGATCTACCCCTCGCTGCCAGCCAYCGTCTGTTGGAACGTTTGGTTGGCAAGAAATGTTGCCATCTTTGAGGATAAGCCCCCTTCGATCCACTTGGTGACAAACCTCACTCTTACTGCAGTTGCCCGACCTTCTCCCACCACTGCTCAGATAATCCACAGATCTTCTACAACTCTTCCTTTTGACAAAGACATCGCCTGGTTTGACGGAGCGGCTCAGCTAGATGGATCTCTTTGTGGGGCGGGGGGGCACATCTACCTCAACTCCCACACTTCTTACAAATGGACTCTAAATGGCAGACAAGGCACCAACACCAAGGTCGAACTACTGGGGGCGTGGGCATCCCTTATCCTGGCTCAAAGGCTAAACATCGATGTGATGATTCTTCTCGGAGACTCAGAATTCATTATCAACTGGATAAATGACAAGGCTGACCTTCGTTCAGCAGCTCTGGAATGCTGGAAAGAGAGAACTATCGAAGTCATAAGACTGTTCAAGAGCCTCTCTGCCTCCCACATCTACAGAGAAGACAATGCTATTGCAGACCATCTCTCAAAACTGGCTTTATCCCGTCCTCTCGGCTTCATAACTTTCTCCAGATGGGTGGATGGCAACGAGGGCCCCCCAACTTTGCTCAAAATCTGAAATGGAAGACACCAGGATATCGAACCTTCTTTTGGCAACAGAATTACTGATCTGCAACATAATTCTATCTATTCGGCGATATACTGGGACGGATTACAATATGGCTGGATATTTTGGTTCTTAAGACATCTTGCGAGCTGCAATATGCACTCCAACACAAGTCTCGGTTCTGTGTAATTGACCACTGATATGTAAACAGACCTCTGTATCTTTGTATAAGACCGTTGATATGTAAATTGTTATATTCTTTTGAATATAAAGAGTAACTTTCCCGTGGAAAAAAAGGTGCATTTACTATTTGGCGATGAGAAAGCAAGAACTTATTATTGGATCCACACATTGTACTCCATGGATGGATGCACAAATATAAACATGAATTTTCACAATTTAAGGTACTGAAATGTTTAATATAAAATCAAGTTTATTGTTTCTATTATAATTAAGAAAAGTTAATATTTTATTATAATAAATAGTTTGTTATAAACAATAATTTTTGGATAATATAAAATATAATTTAATTATGTTTATGGATTAGGTAGTATAAAAGATGTGTTGAAAATAAAATTATTATTATAATTAAGAAAAGTTAATAGTTTATTATAATAAATAGCTTGTTATAAATAATGGTGTATTTATAATAAATAGTTTATATAGTTTGAGTGGGCCTAATAGTTAAGAACATGTATTTCCTCTTAAGAGGTCACAAGTTCAAATCCAGAGGGGGGTAGGGTATGTATACCTCCGTAGACTTTACCAGTCAAATCGTTGGGGATCTCATACACCAATTTGGTGTGGCTTGGTATTATAATTTTTGGATAACATAAAATATAATTTAATTATGTTTATGAATTAAGTAGTATAAAAGATGTGTTGAAAATAAAATTATTAATATAGATAAGCAATTTTCATCATAGTAATGCAATTTTTACCGTAAAATGTTATGATTTTCATTTTGATTCAATATTTAACAAACAAAAACACAAAACATAAAGTATCATTATGATGTTATAATCTTAAGACTTTATGTAATTTTTCAATTTTCATTCCGAAAATATACTAGATATAAAAATAATTACATATTTTAATGGTACAGTTTTTTGAATGAGTTTCAATCCAGGAGAGCTAAGTTGTAATGACAACATAATGTACATTTATGATATGGTTTGTAAATGTTTTTAACTTGAAACCCAAGGAAAATGCCTAACTAGCCAATGGTTATGAGTTCAAGTTGTGGATTTGGTTATGTTCCTATACTTAAAGGCTGTGTACAAAATAAGAAAATGTGATATACAATAAAATAACCACCAAAATGGTTGGAAGGAGCACAAGAGGGCTAATAATGAGTCCAGGAAAGGGGGGATCCTTGGGAAGATAAAACCATTAAAATAATTTGCAATACGCCCTCTGAAAAGTATTACATTTTTTTCAATCCTTTATTAAAACCTCTCTCGCTTACCTTTGACCATATAATAACCAAGAAGAAAAACATAACATTACTTAGAAGACAAGTATGCATTATAAATGGAAAAATATATAACATGTAAGTTTTATTGGAGAATGTTCTTCCATAATTCTCCCATTATTACTCATGCGCATGAAGGAACTTGTATGCCCTTTCATGGTCACCATATTTTCTATAACTAGTGTTGAGAGCCCAGGGGATTGAGTGGTTTGGGAGTGTATGTAATCTATAATGATTGTTGCTAGTAAAAGATGGAATGCATTGGATTGAAGGGATAATCCATGGATGTAGAGTGAGTAGAGAGGATTACTAGTGTGAAAACATGTCACCCACTTGTCTAAGATTATGATTGATTGTATATAAGTTAAGGTCTACCAATCATGACACCCAAAGGATAATCAACAAATCAAACACTCATTGCCTACATTGGAGCATTGGAGAGGACATATTTCCTAGGGACTATATGGAAAAAACAAAATCTTTACCTTATATTGTGTTTGGATAAAAGAGTGGATTTCGTGGTTGATTGGAGGTTGGGTATGTTGCCTAGCAGATTTTTCCTACAAGGAATTTGATTAGGTGTGTGGTTCTCATTGTGATCTAAGTATTGTGGGTTGGGTTGAGTGAGAAACAAATTCCAATAGCAATCCTTCTCCCTTATGGTATCATAGCCCAACTTGGGGGTGGAATCTACAATAACTTCATGTAGTTGGGTGGTAAATCACTTCTTTGCAATCGATTTCATAGACATTAATATTCTAAGTAAAGATTATCCAATTGAACTCACAACTAGAAAATCTAACTAGACAATGAGAATAAAAAATATTAATTAGAGTGCCTTAATGACCAAGAGAAGTGGGCCCATGCACTTGATACACCGTATTACTGATGTTGCAAGCACAAAGAAACAAATATGTGGAAGTGACATCCTTAATGATGAAGAAAGCAACGAAGCATCAAATATGATGTAGCATGTATGTATAAGTCATCCTTGAATTCATGTGATTATGTGACTAGATAATATTTGGTTGTTACAAAATACATCCTTGTTTTTAAATCTACCCAATGTGTGGGAGAGCTCCATTAACTTGTAGGTTCTCATTGTTATGGAAATCAATTCAACTACTTAAATATATTAATTATTATACTATGTGAAAATATAATTGTTAGTTTTATAAGGTGAATTCATAAGTGTTGGGTATGTGTTATATTCTTTGTGCGACTAGATCTAGTGTTTGTGTTGGGACGAGCATGTAGAGGGATTAGAGGGGGGCGGGGGAAGGTGCATCAGGCCCCTCCCTACTAAGGGGGTCATAGGGGGGCAGAGCCCCCCTGTTCGGGGGTTCACAAGGGACGGGAGCCCCCCTGCACAGGGGTTCAAGAGAAACACTCCCAAAAAAAAATTATTTGGTGTTTTTTGTGTCCGTTTTTTGGCGGTTTTTCAGCACATGGTTTTCACCGATGGTTTTCTATCACAGTTAAGGAATTAGGGTTGTTGACTAATCTCGGTCAATGGATTAGGGGTTTTGGATTCTACAGGATCCTATATATTGTATTGTATTGTAAAAATGGAGATATGATGAATAGAATATTAGAGGTGTGGCTCCCCCTTGACCAAGGCGTTCGTAGGGGATGGGATCCCCCCTACATGGGGGTTCAGAGGCAACGCTCCCAAAAAAAAAATATTTGGTGTTTTTTGCGTTCGTTTTTTAGCGATTTTTCGGCACATAGTTTTCAGCGATGGTTTTCTAATCCGGTTAAGGAATTAGGGTTTTTTACTAATCTGGGTCAATGGATTAGGGGTTTTGGATGCTACGAGATCCTATATATTGTATTGTATTGTAAAAATGGATATATGATGAATACAATATTAGAGGTGTGGCTCTAAATAGGTTTTTGGTTTTCCTGATTTAGGTTTCCAGCATAAAAATCTCTGTGTAATATGTGTGTGTATGTGTGTCATTGTACCCTTTTTGTTTTTATTGAGAAATTGTTTGGAGTAAATAATTGTACAAGGTTAAAATCTACATTTGGTATCAGATATATGATTGGCTTGGACTCTTTAATGAGAGTGGCCTAAGGATTTCAGGAATTGTGGCATCAAAGACTGGGGCATATCAGAGAGAGAAGGGAATTCGACTACTACACGATAAAGTTATAGTTGAAGTTGTGTCTAACTACTCTTTGGATTTTGATTTCTATGAATATTGTGTATATGGGAAGAAGAATCGGGTAAGATTCCCCTCTGGTGCAACGAGGGTAGAGGGAATTTTACAGTTGGTGCACAGTGATGTGTTTGGACCTGTTTCAGTTCCATCGCTAGGAACATATGTATACTATCTCATTTATAGATGAATCTCAAGGAATACTTGAATATATTTTCTCATCAAGAAAGTCTTTGACAGGTTTAAAGAGTTTAAGGCTCTTGTGGAGAATCAAAAAAAGAAAATAATTAACGTGTTTAGGATGGATAATGGTGGAGAATTCTGCAAAAATGAATTTGAAGAATTATGTAAGAAGTGTGGTATAGCAAGGTAGAAGAATACTCCATATACACCTTAGCATAATGAAGTTGCAGAAAGGATGAATGGGACGCTAATGGAAAAATCAAAGTGCATGCTCAGTGGTGTCATGATAAGACAGGAATTATGGGCAGAGGCAGTGGGTAATACATGTTACATGTTCAATCAAACACCCTCGTCAACACTGGATGAAAAGAATCCACACTAGGTATGGAATGGTAAGAAACCCTCTCTCATGCATCTCAGGGTATTCTATTGTGAGGCCTATGTTCATGTTCCAAAGGAAAACAAGAGTAAGCTAGATAAAAAGGATGAGAAGTGTATCTTTATTGGGTATAAAGATGGTTTGAAAGGGTATAATCTTTGGAACCTAGAAACTAAGAAGGCGGTGTATAACCCAGATGTGGTATTTAGAGAAATCAAAGATGTTGTCAAATGGGAAGTCCTACCAAAGAAGGAAGAGCCATAGAATGTAGATTTTGAGTTATAGGATGATGAATCAGACTCTACATAAGAACAAGAATCAAAATAAGAAGATCCCCATACTCTATTATTGAGAAGATCGGTTTGGGAAATAAGGCAATTGGAAAGGTATATGCCACCTGATTTTCGTTCAAATTTTTCTTTTTCTATTACTGTGACGATCCTAGAACTGTTAGGGAGGAAGTGGATTTAGAGGATGGAAAACTCTAGAAAAAATCCATGGTTGAAGAAATTACAACCTTGGACAAGAATGATGCTTGGGATCTAATGGATTTGTTGACTGGAAGAAGTCCCATTGGTAGAAAATGGGTGTTTAAGAAGAAGCTAAATGCAAAGGGAAAAGTGGATAAATACAAAGATCTATTAGTAGAAAAAGGTTATTCCCAGGTAGAGGGAATTGACTTTGGTGATATTTTTTCTCCCGTTTCCAAGTTAAATTCAATTAGAATTATTTGATCTATTGTTGTTGTGTTTGGTTTTGAAGTAGAAAAAATGGATGTGAAGACAATATTCCCACATGGGGATCTGGAAGAAGAAATCTACATGAAGCAGTCAAAAGGATTTGTTATGAAGGGAAAGAAAGAACTGGTATGCAGGATGAAAAAGTCCATGTATGGGTTGAAGCAATCACCAGGGATGTGGTATCAAAAAATTGATACTTGTATGTTGGGACTTGGATTCACAAGGAGAAAATCATATCATTTTGTGTATTTCAAAGTAGTTGGTGAACGTCTTATTTATTTGGTCTTGTATGTGGATGATATGTTGTTTATATGAAATGACAAGGAGATTATCCAGGATGTGAAAACCTAGTTTTCCTCTAAATTTGACATGAAGGATCTTGGAGCTGCAAATTTCATTTTGAGCATGGAAATAAAAAGAGATCGGGTAATCAGGAAACTCTGGTTAAATTAGAGGAAACATGTAAAGGAAACATTATTGAGGTTTAATATGAAGGAATCTAAATCGGTCAAGGTTCCTATTCTTGTAGGTGTAAATTTATATGTGGATCAGCGCCCCAAGACATAGGAAGAGAAAGAGGATGTGTCATGTGTTATATATGCCAGTGTGATTGACAGTTTGATGTATCCAATGGTATGTACTAGACTATACATTGCCCAGGTATATGTCAAAACCGTGGAAGGAGCATTGAACAGTAGTAGAGAGGGTTTTTGGTATTTGTGTGGCACTACTAGTTATGGATTGTGCTACCAAGGAAGACCAATTTTGGAAAAAACTTTGGACATACATGGGTTTATTGATGCAGACTGGGTTGGAGATATGGATCATAGAAGATCTACATGTGGGTATGTGTTTAACTTGTTTGGAGGAGCAATCAGTTGAATGAGCAAAAGATAGTTTGTAGTGGCACTCTCAACTACAGAGGTTGAATACATGGCAGCCACTCATGCAAGCAATGAAGCAATATGGTTATAGATATTTTGTTCAAGTATTGGATTGGTATAACAAGTTGTAAGGATAGATTGTGAGATTCAGAGTGCAATCGTCATGGCGAAGAACCTAGCTTATCATTCAAAGACAAAACACATTGATGTTCAATATCACTTTGTGAGAGACATGTTTGAAGAAAACAAGGTGTCACTGATGAAGGTGGACACTTTGAAGAATGTTTCAAATTCATTAACAAAATATGTGAGCACTGAGAAGCCTCTTGGTGTAGAAGATCTATGGGCATTGATGCCCTGGATTGTTGACTATGTAATCTTGTAATTCCATGTATGAAAAGAAAAAAGAAAAAGTGGTAGAATGTTAGGTATGTGTTATATTATTTGCATGAATAGATATAGTGTTTGCGTTGTGCCAGCCATGCAAGGGTGTTAGAGGGGGGGTCATATCCCCCGAAAAAAAAAATATAAATAAGTAAATAAAATGGCATGTGGTTTTCACCAATGGTTTTCTAATTCTGGTTAAGTAATTATGGTTGTTGAATAATCTGGGTCAATGGATTAGGGGTTTTGGATCTCGTTGGATCCTATATATTGTATTGTATTGTAAACAATGGATATATGATGAATATAAGGGTAGAGGTGCGGCTCTTAAAGGGTTGTTGGTTTTCCCAGTTTGGGTTTCTAGGGTAAACATCTATGTGTAATGTGTGTGTGTGTGTGTGTGTGTCTTTTATGTTTTCATTCAGAATATGTTTGTAGTAAATAATTGTACAAGGTTAAAATCTACAATAAGTAAGAATTTTGAAGTTATATATATATATATATATATAAGAAGCTAGAGGAGGAACTAAATTTGAGGGGCGAAAGAGTTATTGAATGGTTAAACTATGAGCATAAAATGAAAGGAAAATGAATATATTTTAGAGACATACAAGACACATTGGTATGGGGAGAAAATACAAGTGGAGAAATTACACTATAAACTTGGGTTGGAAGGTGTCTTTTCTTTTTTCAAGAGAGGATACAAAGCGGTGGTGGCATTTGGTATGGATGTTGAAAGCACTATATAAGTCATGTATTTTCATGTGGTTACTACTTACAAACAATTTTATGACATAGGATAATCTACAAAAAGAGAGTTTATCAAGGTCCAAGTATGTGCCCGTTGTGCAAAGAGAATGAAGGATCCATTTATCACATCTTCATTGCTTTTCTTTTCTCATGGGAGGTTTTGGATGTAGCAACAAAATTAATGGCATGTAAGGGGAAATGGAGTGGAGCATCATTGACAAAATATATAAGTTCATGTATCAAAGATAAATATGTGAGGAAGACTCGTCAATATTCTCCTCCTTTCCTGTAATATCCCCATTTTTAATCCTTGGTTTAGCAATGTATATTGTAAATACGATGTATGGTTTCAGGCCAAGCGATGTAATATGTAAACAATGTATGTTGAAAATAATAAAATAAAATCTATCATTGGTTGTGGACGGACACGAACAGAGTCATGGGGGATAAGTTTCCATGAGAGAGGGGTTCCAAGGGGGAATTATTCATGTCTATTCATCGTAAGCCACCTTTCTAAAATGATTTTGTATGAAACTTATATTTTCCCTTTTGAGTGATTCTGATCCAGGATCTTTTCATCAAAGTGACTTATAAAGAGTTGTATTAAATGAGCATAAATCAAAGTGCACCATTAAAGAAGGAAAAGCTCAATAATGAAGATACATAAGCATCAAATCTAAACAAAAAAAATTGATAACGGAGTTCATCCCTGGTGGAATACATCTTCAGGTCCTGCTCTCAAATGGGTAGGCCTTTTTATTAACTCAGCAAAAGAATTTGGAAAAATACATAAGTATACCTCATTCTGGAATTAAGTTGTAGACTTTTTGCTCAAATCAAAAAACAGACAACACCATTGAATTTGTGGCATCAAATTACCCAAAAATTATTGTCTCCATACCTCAATCTGACTCTGGCACTCCCAGGCCCTTGAGAAATCTCGTCTCGATTTCTATGCCTACTCCCTGCATTTAATTCTTTGTATTGTGTCTTGAATTTTGTGCCCAGTCGTACCATTGAGTGCCCTCTCTCCACGTCTGTGGGTGGACTCATCATTTAAGGAAAACGTGGGGCAGACTACACAACGTAGTCTTTTGTCCCAACAATGGTGGATTCTATTGTTAAGGCATTGTATAGGGGGAGGTCCCGGGGTCAAGCTCACAGGCCTCCCCTTTTGGGTTATAGTTATAACAATGTATGTGTGTGTGTGTGTGTGTGTGTGTGTGTGTTTGTGTGGAATGGAACCTTTCCAAGTTTGGAGCATTGTTTAGATCCGTCGGAACTTGTATTTCAGCCGCCATATTTGGCGGGGCTCCCACGGATTTGGCAAGCCCATTTTTTTTATTTTTGAAATTCGGTTTTCAGGCCCTCATTGGGAATTTTCCCACTGCTACGTGGCAGCCCATGACTAGGCCACATGGCAGCCAACCATTGTCCCACGCCAACCACTTGCACAGTCACCTACCACGTCACCTACCACATCAGCCTGTCATGTCATCGTATGGTCTGCCATGTGGTTGTATGGACTCTAATGGCATCCGTATTGATGTTGACGTCAGCAGTACAGATGCTAACTCATCCTGCTAACTGGGCTAGGTTGACCAAAACTTTGACCGCGAATATATTTTGATCTGTAACTCCATTTGACGAGTCATTTACGTCGTTGGAAATCTTGTGACGTGCTCTTTGCGATGATCCCAATTTCAACAAGTTTTGAGTACTTTGAATTTTTTTCCCTTTCTCTGTCTGCTAAGGCCATTTTGAGCTTCCTGAGTTGCTTCTGTGAATCTGAGTTGTCCTTAGTCTTCTTTGGATCCTTTTTGGATCACGCCTTCCCAGTGAGATCTTTTTGGACCACCAAAAACTTTCATCAATCAACAAATAAGTGAGGGAAGAGTTCCCTCACCTTGTCCTTCTCAATCCACTTTGCCTTTCTTGGATGTGTGTCCTTTAAGCCTACTCAAAGATAATCAACATCACCCCTGTGTGAATTCCTTGTCCTTTTGTCTAGGATGATATATTCCTTTAACTCATCAAAGTACTCAGGAGAAAACTTATCAACTGAAGGTATTGAAACTTCCTCACCCTAATCCATAATCATGGGAGGCTCAAAAAGTTTCAAGTTCTCCACATTTACAACTGAGTAGATCTGCATATAAGGTGGAATATCTAGATGAAAAGCATTAGTACCACTTTTCTCCAAATGAGTGAAGGGTCCATAACATATGGGCTTGATTTTCTTGCCTTCACCCTTCAATATTTCCTTGTTGATATCCATACTTGGTCTCCAAACTAGAACCGATGATCGAACATGTGTTTGTCATGTCGAACTTTATACTGTGCTTGACTTTTCTCCAACTGTTCCTTGACTACTTGGTGTACCTGTTGGATCCTCTGGATAAACTTGCAGGCTTTGTCTTCATTTCTTTCTTCATTTGAATCAGCATCTCTCCCATACATCAATTCCAAAGGAACTTTTGGTAAATACCCAAAACATGTCTCAAAAGGAGAACATTGAGTGGAGGAATGTAAGACTCAATTTTAAGCATGATGTACATAGGGTATCTATTCATACCATAACTTGGAATGCTTGTTGCAGTAGCCTTGAAGCAAAAGTACAATTGTTCAGTTAGCAACCTATGTATGTTCGTTGGTTTGTGGATGGAAAGAAATTCTCCTCTTCAACTTGGTGTCCATCATTCTTCACAATCTTGTCCAAAAATCCCCAAGGAATCAAGTATCTCGATCCAAGATAATGGATGTGGGTAACCCAAAATGAACCCAAACATACTAAAAAAAGAGATTGGCAATATGCTCAACAATGATCTGCTTTTTACATGGCATTGAGATACACATCTTGTTGAACCTATCCACTACAACATACAAATAGTCATGACCCCTTTTCGACATTGGTAAACCCACTACAAAATCCATGGAGATACTTTCCCATGGATGGGATGAAACAGATAGTGGTGAGTATAGCCCCAGTTTTATATTAGTGGGATTACAAGTAGAACACATCACACAGCCCTTTGCATATTTAGTTAAAATTGCTTTGATCTGAGGCCAGTAAAAAAACCTTTGTAGATGAGCCATATTTTTCCTACCCCAAAATGCCCAGATACAAGAGAAGTCTGAGATTCTCATATTACATGGACTCATTCACTTGTAGGAATATATAGCTTTTCAAGATGGTAGAGTAGTTTTCCATGCAGACAGTAGTTCTCTACCTGTGCACCATGGGTTATCTTCTCATATACTTCTTTAAAATATTCATCAATGGTATATTGTTCCACATAGCTATCATGAGATAAAGAAGCATTCTTCAAAATAATAGAAGCAGCAAAAGGAGGTCTAGAAAGCATATCATCTACCTTGTTACTCATACCCTTTTTGTACTTGATTACCAAATGAAATTGTTGTAGGAAACCCATCCATCTTGTAATGTCAAGATTGTTGCATTTTGGTTTGTGCTTGAAGATATTGTAAGGGTTGATGATATGTATGTATGATTGTTTCCTTCCCTAACAAGTAGTACTTCCATTTCTTTACGCTTTGAACTAATGCATACAATGCTTTATCATATGTAGGATAGTTAAAAACAGCTTGGTTAAAAGTTTCAGAGTGGTAACAGATAGGCTTACGATATTGCATCAATAATGCACCCATGGCGTAACCACTGGCATCTGTCTCGATCTTGAAGGGTTGTTGAAGATTTGGCAATGCTAATATTGGTGCGGTACTGATATTTTCCTTCAAAGTGTCGAAAGATTTTTGTTGATTTCCTCCCCACTAAAAAGTGCTCTTCAAACTGGTTAAGGCATGCAAAGGAGATGCTATAAAGGAGAAGTTTGAAATGAATCTCCTCCAACATTGGACTACACCTAAGAAGCTTCATATTTCGATTGCATTTTTGGGCTCAGGCCAATTTACAATTATATCAATCTTGGAAGGATCAATTTCCAATTGTCATCCTCCTACAATATGACATAAGTACACAAGTGCAGTCTTACCAAATTCACATTTGGACAATTTTACATACAACGTTTCCCTTTGAAAAGTATCCAATACTTGCTTTACATGCCTTACATGTTCATCCTAAGTCTCCCACTAAATATAAGAATGCCATCTAAATATACAATCACAAAATCATCTAGAAATGGCCTGAATAAATCATTCATCACATACATGAAAGTTGTCAGAGCATTACAAAGCCCAAATGGCATAACTAACCACTCAAAAAATATTTGTTTGGTTTTAAAGGCAGTCTTCCATGCATCTTATTCTGCAACCCTGATCTAACGGTATCCACTGCACAAATACAACTTAGTGAAATAAACAACATTCTTTAACTGATCAAGTAAATCATCTATACGAGGAAGAGGGTATCGATTTTTCACCGTGATTTTATTTAAGGCACGGTAATCGATACAAATTCTCCATGTGCCATCCTTCTTTGGCACCATCACGATCGAAGAACCACAAGGAGATGACTTGGGCTTAGTGACCCCTTGATCCAATAATCCTTGTACCTGTTTCTTGATCTTTGTCATCTCTACCACTGACATCATGTACATTCCCACATTAGGAAGAGGAGAATCATGTTGAAGATGTATTTCATGTTGGATTTTCCTCTTAGGAGGTAATCCATCTGGTTCCTGGAAAATATCATCATACTTAGAAACAATATCAATTAGTTCTTTCTTATGAGAAGGATCACATCCTTGGAAAGCGTCGGATGTTCCAACATCATTATCCCTTACGACCATGAGTACATATCTCTTATTAGTGTTTATGAGTCTCTTCATTTGTCCTACACTAACAAGTGTTGTCTTTACCCTCATGTTGTGGGCTCTAACAATATATTCCACTCCCCCCTTGGTAAGGTGATATTTTTTCTCATGATGAAAGAAGATTGTTTTTCTATCATAAAGATAAGGAATCCCCAACACTATGCCACATATATCAAGTGATACAACATCCAAATCCACTTCATCAATCAACTTTGAGGCAATACAAATCTTACCCTACATTTCTCGGTGACATTAAGTTTTTCTTTATCACATACCCAACCAAGAGGATAAGGCTTTGGATGTGGTTTAGTTCCAAGACCCATCTTTTTGAAAAGTTCTTCGGATATCAAGTTTACTTGGGAACTCAGATCAAATAATGTATCTATCTTAGTGTGTTTAGATACAACTCTTATATGAAATAATTCATTCCTATTTTGGTTCATCATCATGAGATTCGTTATTGGAATTTGAACTAGCATGAAGGGAATCTTTACCTTGTACTCCAACTGTTGTGATCTTTCCTTTGTCTCCTGAATCAGAACCAAGATCTTGTTGCACTATAGCAATGGTCTTTGTCTTCCCCTTTCCACCAAAATGTTTCGATTTCTTCTTCGAATGTAGTTTCCAACAGTGTTCATCATCGTGACCACTTTTCTTGCAATGAGTGAAATATGGATTTCCTTCTTCTCTCTTTACAGTGGCAATCTTCTTATCCTTCCTTTTAAACTTCTTAAACCGCTTATGTAGGAGATTGGAAGGTTTCTTTGTGGGATCTTCTTGAACATGATTTCCCCTATTATCAAGGTGAATGGCTTGTACACCAACTTCGTCGAGACTAGTGGGGTTAAACAATAGCAAAGTATGAAGAATATAACTGTGAAGTGCACCAATATATTTCATTAAAGATTCATAACAATCCAAAGCAATGTTTAATGCAAGATCTTTTTTCCTAAATTCTTTTGTGAAACTTTGTACAGTTTGACCTTTACTTTGTTGTAAAGTTTGTCATTCCATCATTGCTTTATGTAAATAACCCAATGGATAAAATTTATTCCTTATCGTTGATTTAAATTCCGACCATGAGGAAAGAAGATTACCACACTTACTTATGTCTTGAACTTTTCTCTCCCACCATATGAGAGTGGTGCCTTCCAACCGAAGTGTTCAGAACCCATTACCTGAATACAAAATATCACAATAGATCCAAAGATATATGAATACAATCACCACACAAGATATATGAAACCATATAGAAAACCACAACTTTATTACAGAAACCCTTGAGGTAGGGAAACACCATACAATGGATCCTATTATGGAAGGGATCCTCTCATGTTCACTTGCCTCTTCGAGGGGGCATCCTCCTATTGAGCTACCGCTCCAAATA
>JZKD02S0451789.1:171631-182794 GCA_000966675.3 Picea glauca
AATTATCATCATCTTGTGCTTCATTTTTCTTCCTTGTCTTCTTCATCCTATTCTCGTAGTCTTCATGCACTCGCTCGACCATTCCTGACATGCAATAAAAGACCATATGGAAGTTTTTCTCCTGTTCATCACGCTTGTCCTCTTCTGCCATTTTCTTCCTTCGGGATGCACGACTAACTTTGGAATCGAAAGCCTTAAGATTTCCTTCACCCTGCTAATGCTTGGCCCTAGTAAGCATTTACACTCAACAATTCAAGTCAAAGATGATTTCTTTGATACCAACATGATCCAGGATATTTTCATCGAAGTGACTTATAAAGAATTGTATTAAATGAGCATAAATTAAAGTGCACCATTAAAGAAGGAAAATCCCAATAATGAAGATACATAAGCATCAAATCTGAACACACAAACTTGATAACAAAGTTCGTCCATGATGGACTACATCTCCAGTTCCTGCTCTCAAATGGGTAGGCCTTTTTATTAACTCAGCAAAAGAATTTCGCAAAATACATAAGTATACTTCATTCTGGAATTAAGTTGTTGAAGTTTTGCTCACATCAGAAAACAAACAACACCATTGAATTTGTGGCATCCAATTTCCCAAAAATGACTATCTCCATGCCTCCATCTGACTCTAGCACTTTCAATCCCTTGAGAAATCTCGTCTCGGTTTTCGTACATGCTCCCTGCATTTAATTCTCTGCACTGCATCTTGAATTTCATACCCAACGGTACCGTTGAGTGCCTTCTCTCCCCGTCTATGGGCAGACTCGTCATTTAAGGAAAAAGTGGGGTGGACTACACACCGTACTCTGTTGGCCCAACAGTGGTGGATGCTATTGTTAAGGCGTTGTATAGGGGGAGGTCCCGAGGTCGAGCCCGCGAGCCTCCCCTTTTGGGTTATAGTTATAACAATGTATATATGTGTGTGTGTGTGTGGAATGGAACCTTGCCAAGTTTGGAACATTGTTTGGATCCGTCAGAACTTGTATTTTGGCCGCCAGATTTGGCGGGCCTGTTTTTTTATTTTTTAAATTCAGTTTTCAAGCCCTCATTAGGCATTTTCCCACTGTCGTGTGGCAGCCCATGATCAGGCCACGTGACAGTCAACCATTGGCCCACACCAACCACTTGCACAGTCACATTCCACGTCACCTGCCACATCAGCCTGCCACATCACTATATGATCTGCCACATGGTTGTACGGACTCTCACTTCATCTGTAGTGATGTTGAAGTCATCATTACGGATGCAGACTCATCCTATTGATTGGGCTAGGTTGACCAAAACTTTGACCATAGATATCTTTTTATCTGTAACTATGTTTGACGAGTCGTTTACACCATTGTAAATCTTGTCACACACTCTTCGCGATGATGCCAATTTCACTAAGTTTTGAGGACTTCGAATTTTTTCCCTTTCTCTATCTGATGAGGCCATTATGAGTTTTCTGAGTTGCTTCTATGAATTATGAGTTGTCCTTAGTCTTCTCTGGATCCTTTGTGGATCATTTTCAAAGCCCCAATCATTAAATACATGTAAGAGGGTTCATGGGAAATGTCACCTCACATAGTTATTGAAAGGATGGGGTTGAGTACAATCAACATTGGGGAATGTGAGAGTCAACTTGCATGGGTTAAAATAAATTCAAATGGGGAAAGAAGGCAATTTTTATAGTTGGGTAGAAGAAAGGAAATGTGTGTGGAGATATAGGAGATAGAGGAAATCCATAGTGGGCATGTAAGGAAACTTGTTGGAACTGTAATTTCATGGAGAATTAGGCTATATGTTTGTTAGTAAGATTTTGAGCAAGAAATTTGCAAAGTGAGCAAGTAATTTGCTATTGTGAGAATTCATGTTGCAGTTGTAAATTATTAGAGTCTCGGTAGAGATATTTCCCAACCAACCTATGTTGTAGCCTTGGAGGGAAGTGAGATAGAATGAGAGACTATGTGGCAAATAAGGAGATTCCATTCCTTGAGTTGTGTAGGTTGAGACGAAAGAGTGTTGGTGGATTGGAATGGATATAGGAATTAGATTTTTGTGAGGTAACAATAGACAACCTTAGGAACCACCTTCTTCTGGAGGAATCATATCCCTAATTCAAGGGTGACTTGATACTAAGAGATGGATAAAAAAGCCTACAGTTGAGTGGAACATCTATCCTCTATAGGTGTTGGTTCCACATTTGCTTACAAAGATTAGTGTTTTTATCTATTTTCATTGTTTTTATTTATGGGTTTAATTGTTGTGCATTCTACTTTGTGTTATGAGTATTTATATATTGTTGTGTGCACATAAAATAGAATTGCATTCATGTTTTTAAATATTCTTATTAGTTGCATTTATTTTTTATCATGTTGCACACATTTAGTTTAATGGGTATCAGAAGTTTTGTTGGTTTAGTAACGCGTGTGCTACAGAGTGGTATCAAACTGTTGGTTTCAATAGTAGGCCTACATGGGTCTTCTATCGAAGGGAAAAGTTTCATCATGTGTGAATGTTGGATGAAAAAATAGTTTTTCCCAACATGAGAAATTGGGGTCAATCCCCCAAATTTTTTATTTTGGTATGATGATTGTTTGTAATGGGGGTTGATTTTTCCATTAAGTGGTTGAAATTGGCTCAAAGAGACGATTTTTTGGTTTTTGCAATGGTCGCGATGGTCGTGATCTCAAATATGAAAAACAACTAAGTTTCAAAAAGATAGAAATTTTCGTCGATACAATGTATATCAGCAAGGAAAATTATTTTTTATGGGCGATACAAGGAGTGTTCGAAAAGAAAAATATTTTTGGTCGATACAGGGAGTATAGGCAAGGAAAAAGACTTTTGTGGTCAATACAGGGAGTATCGATGAAGAAAAAAAAAATTGTCACCGATACAGTGTGTATCGCTAAAGAAAAAAATTGCCAGCCATAACTTTTAGCTCAAAAACTAGAATGAGACATAAATACGGTCATTAGGGAGATAAATCAAAAGAGAATGTATTTGAAAGCTCTAAATTTTCATTAGCATATCATTTTTCATCGAAAAATCAAGGTAAAGAAGGGTTTGTAGCTTAAATAATGACAATTTTACAATATGCTTAATTCTAACAATATTTGTTGCATGCACATTTTTGTAGAATTAGAGGTACATGAAGAACATAACTAGTTCCTATATGAGGAATAGAGATATGGAGGATGCTCAGAGATATTATAGTCATGAAGATAAGATCATAGGTTTACATATCAGCCTAAGGAATGCGGAGACTGATTCCAATGGACATAGAAGTAGGGTGGCTGATGTGGAGCTAGTTGAGACTATGAGAAGCTTGTAAAAAGAAGTACAAAGATACATAAAAAAAAAATGAAAGGTTGATAAGAGATCAAGACGACAAAATTCAAATTAATACTCAATGACTACATAATATGAATATTTTGCAAAGAAAAATCAATAGAGATTTTGGCACAAAACAAGCATCCAAATCTCATGATAGGAGAGATGACCATAAGGGATATACACACTCAAGGAGCACTAGTAGACATCATCATTCATCGGGGAACTCAACCAGAAGAGCACATGCACATTCAGAGTCAGAGAGCATCTGAAGTGTGTCCCTTATCATTCATCAGAGGAGAAGGCCTGACTCAAATATTTTGCAAGCAAAGCTTAGGAATCTCAAGCCACCACCATTTGATGAAGAGCATAGGAAAGGAGAAAATGTAGAAGTCTGGTTTTTGGGCATGAGAAAATATTTCCAGCTTCATAATTATTCATCAAACCTGGAGGAAAGGATTTTCATATATCATATTCAGGGGAATGCCTCCATGTGGTGGGATCAATTGAAGAATATCAAGCATATTGATGAGAAGAGAATTTTTTAGAAGTAGTTCAAGAAACACTTCGAGCAATAGTACTTGTCAAAACATTACAATGACAAGTAGATGCAAGAATTCTTTGAGCTCAAGCTAGGAAAAATGACTATGGGGGAGTATGAGAGGAAATTCCTCAAGCTTCTAAGGTACATGAACTTCATGAAGGACAAGAAGGTGAAAATATAGAGGTTCTTGAGTGGTTTTCCATCATTTTACAAAGATTAAACCCAATTTGATGAGCCTAAGACATTGGAAAAATCCATGTGGAAGGATAAGTATTTGTATGAGCAGAACAAGGGGAGGCCAACTTTTCAAAAATCCCATGATGACAAGAAGAGAGGAAATATGGATTGGGGAAAGAAGGGATTCAAGCTTCCCTTCGTTAGAAGCAGCTCTCAAGCATGCCAGTAATGAAAACCAGTACAAGGTGAACCTAAAATGAAATATTCCTTGGGGAAGAGGCCAAGACAACAACCTGTAAAGTGTAGGGGATGTGAAGGAGGTCACTTTTATAAATATTGTCCTCACAAGAGAGATAGGATGATTATTGTGCATAAAATCCAGGAAGATGACATGGTGAAGGACATGTGTAAGAACATGCCAGGGATTTATGCAGCCTTGAACAAACTATAAGTAGACTACCAATCCCACATGATTGAGGTAGAAGGTAAGATTGATAATCATCCTAGATCTATTTTGATTTATTTTCGACCTAGTAATAGCCATATAGATCCAAATATAGTTGAAATGTTTAAATTGAAGATATGTAAGCATGAAAATTCTTGGTTGGTTCAGCTAGCCACATGTACCAAGAGGGAAATCAGTGAACTTGTCAGGGATTCCTAGTGAACATGAATGGAGTCAGGGCCAAGACATATTTGAATATCATACCAATTGGGTATTATGATTTCTTAATTGGTATAGATTGGTTACACAAGAATCATGTTATCCTATATTGATACAACAAGGTTTTCACATGCCTTGATAAGGAAGGGAATTTGAGGATGGTAAAAGGCATTCCAATACCTATATCTGTCAGAGAGATTTCAGCATTGTAGTTGAAAACAAGTTTTAGGAAAGGGTGAAAGATATATGCAACCCATATGCAAGAGCCAACAAAGGATAAGGATCCAAGTCTCAAAGATAATCTAGTCTTAAAGGAATATGAATATGTGTTTGGGGAATTGCCAAGATTGCCACCAAAGAGAGATATTGATTTCTCTATTGAATTAATTCTTGTAGTTGCCCCAATATCCAAAACGCCCTACAAAATGAGCACACCAAAGCTGAAAGAGTTTCAAATGTAGCTAGAAGAGTTGTTGAAGAATGAGTACATATTCCCAAGCATCTCACCTTCAGGTTCCCCAATTATTTTTGTGAAGAAAAAGGATGGAACTCTAAGGTTGTGTATTGACTTCAAACAACTAAATAAGGTTATGGTAAAGAATAGGTACCCTCTACCATAGATTGATTATTTTTTTATCAACTAAAAGGAGCAAAGACATTTTCCAAGATCGACCCGAGGTCAATTTACCATCAAGTCAGAATTAGAAAAGAGGATACCAACAAGATATCATTCCATACAAGGTATGGCCATTATGAGTGTTCAGAGATTACCTGGACAAAATTTCCATTGTCTTCTTGAATGATATTTTTTATCTACTCCAAGACAATGGAGGAGCATGAGAAACATTTGAAAATGGTGTTGAAGGTGTTGAAAGATAACCAATTGTATTCCAAGCTAAGAAAGTGCACCTTCTACCAAAGGAAAATTCAATATTTGGGCCACATCGTCTCAAAGTAGGGCATAGTGGTGGACCTTGAGTAGATTGAGGCAATCAAAGTGTGGCCTAGACCAAAGAATGTTACAAAAGAGAGATCTATTATGGGTTTAGCTAGATACTACATGAGATTCATTGCAGGTTTCTTCAAGGTCAACCATTCAATCAATTCATTGCAAAATAAGGGAACATACTTTAAATGGACTACCAAATGTGAGGAGCGTTTCCAGTACTTGAAGGAATTATTGACTAGTGCACATATTTTAAAGGTTGTAGATTCATATGAGGATTTTGTTATGTCCACATAATCATGCAAGGAAGGGATCGGTGGAGTCCTTACACAAAATGGGCATGTTGTATGTTATGAGTCAAGGAAGCTTAAGGAGGATGAAAGAAATTATGCTACCCATGACTTAGATTTGGCATTCATAGTTCATGCATTAAAAATATGGAGGCATTAACTCATGGGAAGAAAATTCAAGATGAAGATAGATTATAGTGGTTTGAAACACTTGTTCAAGAAACCAACACTAAATGCATGTAACATCTCCACTATAATCCCTAGTTTAATTTATGCAGAATGTAGATATTGTCAACGTTTCATGGAAACCTTCACAGGAGACCTAGCTAAAGCAAGTACAAACAAAACATATCAATAAAAGGACAAGAGATTCAATATGGAAGAATGAGAAAATATATTCACACTACTCTAATGAGATAATCAATCTACAATGAATGAAAGAGTGATACACACTCATATAGGAAAGAACATTTCATAATTAATAAAAGAGAACAATCATTGAGACTTTCTTAGGAATGCATGCTTAATAATGATGGTCAAAAATAGAAAGTCTAAAATAGAACTAGCTCCAGTAAACTACCACTTCACTAATGAGTCAAAAATAGAAATATCTCCAACACCCCCCCTAAACATCACTATGGATTAATAAAAAATGAGTCTCAACAACTAGGCCCTATTAGGTACTCATGTACAATGCAACCAATGAACACTGAATAAAAAAAATGAGGAAAGAGGGAAAACTACGTGGGAACAAAAAACAACCTCAAAATAAAATGCATCAAAAGAAGAAAAGGCAGTTGCTAGGAAATTATGTTCTTCACTCCAAGACGATCTCACAAATTCCGAAAGTTCATCCCAGTGAAGGTCTTGGTGAAGATATCGACAGTTTGTTCAGAGGAAGGACATAATTTTAGATCAATGATCTTGTCATGTACTAGATCTTTGATGAAATGCATGTGGACCTCAATGTGTTTGGTTCACTACCATTGTACTAGATCTCTAAAAAATATCAATGTGCTCTGATTGCCACACCATATGACATTTGGACAGTGAAACTAGATACCAGGATTCATAAGGAAGTCTTGAATCCAAAGTGTCTGAATGACATAGTTTACTACTCCTCTATACTCAGCCTCTACGGAAGATAAAGCAATGGTTGATTGCTTCTTAGTTGACCAAAAAATAGGGCTTGACCCCAAACTAAGAGTGTACTCGAAAGTGGACTTGCGATCTATGCCATCACCAATGAAATCTGAATCTGTGAACCCTATGAGATCCAATGCACAACCAGCTTCATAGTGAATCCCATAACTCATGTTTCCCTGAACATATATGAGGATGCACTTGGCAGCCTTCCAGTGCAGATCACGGGGCTCCTGCATATATTTGGAAATTACTCCTACTTCATATGAGATATTCGGACAGGTGTGGGTCAGATACAGAAGACTCCCCACTAATTGTTGATATAAAGTGTTGTCCACTAATGGTGTATTCCGCAAGTCTGATCCCACATAAGAAGGGTGTAGGTGCATACTTACAATCTTTCATGTGGAATCTATCTAGAAGATCCCTAGCATACTTAGCCTGAGAAATTTTGATTCCAGAAGCATCCTAATTGATCTCAAGACCAAGAAATAAATTAATTGGACCCATGTTCATCATAGAGAACCTGTCATGCAAAATATATTTGACCACAAAAATGGCTGAAGTAGAGCTTCCAGTGATCAAAATATGATCAACATAGAGTACTAAAATCATCAAAGATTTAGTATTCCTTAACATGTAAACATTGCAATCAGATTTACATCTAACATAATCATGTGATAAAAATCCATATTTTCATACCATGCTCTAGGTGCCTAATTGAGGCCATAGAGTGACTTCTTCAGTATGCATATTAAATATGAGTTATGAATGAACCCCGATGGATTCTCCATGTAGATATCCTCTGAGAGATCATTGTGAAGAAAAGAAGTCTTCACATCCATCTGGTGAAATTCCCATCCTTGGGTCGTTGCAATGGCTAGAACCAAATGAATGGATCCCATATTTTCTATAGGAGAAAATGTCTCATCATAATATATCCCATGAATCTATTGAAATCCTTTTGCAACTAATATTTTTGTGTACCTTCTCACCTAACAATTTGCTTCTCTCTTGGTCCTATAGACCCATTTTCATCTAACAAGTTTCCTCCCTGGTGGAAGTGGAACCAAATCCCAAGTCTAATTCTCTAGGAGTGATTCATACTCCTCCTTCATGGTTGCTTCCCATAATGGATTTCCCACAACCTCACTATAGATCTACGGATCGAAATATTGAACCATATAGAAATGCATGGGCATCATTGGTTCAAAATCTAAAAGTATATGAGAAGTCTCCTCATGCTGAGATCATTTCCTCCTCGAATTCAATGGATCCCCTACAAGGTCTCTTGTTGTCTGAAGTGTGGAATGTGCCCACTTGGGAATCTACTAAAGCTCTGGTGTTGGCTCCTCATATGGTTGTACTACCTGCTCAAATCCATGTACTAAATCCTATGAATCTGAGTATGAATATGTAGCATCTGAGTGTATGGAATTGTCATCTCTAATGTCTGGAATTGATGGAAGCAAAAGAGTCTTTGCATGTTGCACTGGTGTTGCATGCAAAGGAATCTCCTCAAACTAAAAATTGTGCTCAATGATGAGACGATTGGTATAGGGATCAATCAACTTGTACCCCTTCACATCATCTGGATATCCCACAAATATGTAAGGTGTGATCTGTGGATCTAATACTTTCCTCTTTTTAGAAGGAATATGGGCCCATGTGTGAGATCCAAAGATGCGGAAGTGTGTGACATATGGTTTGTCACATGTCCAAGCCTCAAAAGGTGTCATGTCCTCAAAAAATCTATGAGGATGTTTTTTTTGTATGTAAGCAGCACAGTAAAGTGCCTCAGCCCAAAGCTTGGAAGGAATAGACCCTACATGCAACATGCAACTCTTCATCTCCTTGAGAGATTTGTTCTTACTTTAAACAACTCCATTATGTTGTGGAGTGTATGGAACTGTATGTTGCAACTGAATACCAACCTCATGAAAAATAATCTAAACATATTTGTTGATATACTCCCCCCCATTGTTTGTACAGAGGATCTTGATCTTTTTCCCAGTCTATGTCTCTACTTGATCTTTGAAGTCTTTGAGATGCTCAAAAACTTCAAACTTTTTCCTGAGAAAATAAACCCCAAGTATAGCGTGAGTAATCATCAATAAATGTAAGGACATACCTTGATTTTTTTATGGATGGATGTGGAAATGGACCCATGAGATCATTATGAACAAGCTCGAAGGAAGAGGAGGCTCTCATTGCCTTCCCCTTTTCAAACTTCTCTTCAGGATGCTTGCGAAGAATGCATCCTTCACAAACCCCTTCAGAAAAGTGAATGTATGGCAAGCCTTTGACCATTCCTTTCTTGGCAAGTCGTTGCATGTACCTAAAGTTTAAATTACCAAATCTATCATGCCATACTCTGCTACTATCATCAGCATGTGTAAGTAGTAAAGAGGAGTCATGGTCAATAAACTTAGTGAATTTCTACAACCTTGATTTGTGATCTACCTCACCAATTTTAATAATGGAATTGTCATGCATGTCAAGTATAGAAACTGAATCTGATGTAAATTCAATATTTTTACCTATTTGAGTGATCTGATAAACTAAGAGCATATTTATAGAAAGCTTTGGAACATGTAAAACATTCTCAAAACTGTCATTAGGGAGTTTATCTCTTCCCTCTCATTCTACTTCTACTGGAGTATCATCCCTCATGATAATAGGGATTCTTGAGCATGAGCTCAAAGAAGTAAATACTTTCTCTTTGCTTTCCATATGATGTGATGCGCCAGAATCTATAATCTATTAATTAGATGAGAAATTAACTTCAACAAGAGCACGATGATTACCTTTCTTAGGAGCATGATCTTCTTCCTTCTTCTTCTTGGCTCCTTCAGGAATGAGGTTTCCAAGGTTGTCCTTCTGAAGTACCTGTGCCATAAAATTGTTTTGTTTCTTCATGCATGTTGATTCTCCATGATTTGGTTTATTGCAATAAGTGCACTGTTTTCCCTTCTTCTTCTTCTCTTTTGAATTTGAAGAGACTTTGGAACTTGAAGAATGCTTGAATGGTTTGGAATATCCCTCCTCTTTATGTTTCTCCTTTCCTTTCAGTTTTGATTTTTTATTGGATGACCCTTTTCCATCTTGCATGGTGAGTTCATGTGCTTTGGGTTCCTTAATTAGACCCATCTAAATGATTTTTTCCTTCTCATGTGTGAGAGAATTAGTGAACTGCTCCATGGTAGGAATCTTCCACTTTAATCCCAAGAGATATCTGCCAAAATGGAAAGTGGAGACATAGACAACATAGTCTAGTCCTAGCTTAGCCAAGATTGTTAGAATACAGTGGTCCACTTGTTTAGACTTATCAATACCATGATATTCTAAGGTCAATATCAAAGATTTAAACTTGGTAAATAAATCATGTATACTATCAAAACTTTTAGGATCCAAGTTATCCAACTCTACCTCAATCATATGACCTCTCATCTCATCCTGTTTTCCAAAGAGACCTTCCAAGGTGGTCCAAATCTCATTTGGAGTATTACATATGGAAACATGAAACCATAAATCAGTTGAAATTAATTCAAGAAGAAGTCATGTGGCCTATTCCTTACGATTCTCCCATATGTTCTTCTCAATCACTGATATAGGGTTTGTTTCTGTCGCCATCATCAAATCGTACAATCCTTTTCTTTTGAGTTGGAATTCGGACTTTGTCTTCCATTCAAAATAATTGTACGGTGTGAGAATTATCACCAAATTTGAATGAAGAATTAGTGTTGTATCCACTCCTCTTACTGGTTCTAAAACCCTGCAAAAATTAACCTCAATTTGCAAGTGAAAATCTTGAAGAAAAAAAAACACTGCAAAAAGTCAATTTTTCAAGGGTGTCACACCCTACTTAAGGATACAGTGAAACACCAGCCTTAGTGTCAGACTATGGTAGTTCAAAAAGTGAAAAATTGTGGAAAATTGGGAATGAAGGGTGCGACATAGTCTAGAAATTTTAATTTCGCAAGTGTGTGTGGGGCTATCTCACCTTTCGACAGGGAGAGTGTTACACATTATTTTCGTCATCCCTATGATCGTTAATGATGTAAACCTATATGTT
>JZKD02S0451789.1:193569-232575 GCA_000966675.3 Picea glauca
TCATAGTATCTTTTAGTCAGGTATTTCTTCTCGAAATACCTCTTAAATTCCTTCCAAGTGACCTCTTTCTCTCTGATGTGTTGTACCTACACAAACTGATCCCACCACATGGATGTTTTTCCTTTCAACTGGTACATTGCAATTCTTCCATCTGCATGGGCAGAATAATTCTGCAGTTGGAAGTATTTCTTCATGCCAAGCAACCAGGTCTCGGAATATTCTTCCCTCTTATGCTCTCCATCGAATGTTGGAGGCTTAATCTTGTTCATTTTCCCTTTCAATTCATCCTTTCCAGATTTTCGGTGTCTTCTGGAAGGGGACGGGCTTGAACTACTGTGTGTCTCCTTGCCAGAATGCTTCGGGGAGAGACGGTAATGTCTGTCACCACTCCTCGATATCCTTCTCCCCTCAAGGGTTCTGACACTTCTTGATCTGCTTGTGTCACTCCCCTTTTCCAGTTTCTTTTCTATTCTTTCCAGGCTCTTCAACAATTTTAAATTGAATTCACCCTATCAATCCCGGACTTTCATGAGATTTCGACTATCGGCTAGGCGAGCCTGGGCATCTTTCTGCAATCTTTCGATGAGTTTCATCATATGTCCTTCCTTATCCATCTCTTTTTCGTGCCCATTGGAGTTCAATCCTTCGACTCCTAAGTTAACATCCTTTCCTTCCCGTTCATCTTCCATTTCAGGGGTAATCTGCACTCTTCCCCACTCCATACTCGGCATTGATTAACTGGAGTTCTGGCCTTCGTTGAATTATGCACACGCACTGTGCAATTAATTTCAAAATTTGTCAGGCCATTAAACTTCAGGAACAATCCATGACATTTATAACTAATATGAACAAGAACGAAAGACATTTCAACTTCACAAAGTTTTCTAAGCTCTGTCTGGCTCTGCAATTTCTGGGGTTTCGGAACTTCGGAATCTTTGTCCATGAAGATCCGACGGTTAAATATATGAAACCCAAGTCACCCTTTTCACAACTCGCGACATCGCGAGTTCGTGAGTCAAAAATTTCGACTCATTCCTCTAAACACTGATACCCGAGATGCGAAAAGGGTATGGCTCTCTCCTCGCTAGGGTCTGCTACGCATGACTGTAGTCTAGGTCTAAGTCTAAGTGTTAGCACTCTTCGCTACTCGCACCTTCGTGATTTGTGGCATCCAACCCTGACACCTCCCTTTCACGAACCCCCGAGGAGCGTTTGTTGACCTTTCTCCTCTCGTTCTCGCTACTTCATGACTTCGCGAGTTTCCATGTCCAGCTCCTATTCCCTTATCTTGCGAGCTCCCAAAATCGTGAGTTACTTTATTCTCTGGGCCCACAGCACAACTGTCATCCTTCACCCTCGTGGCACGTGGTACGTTCAGGAGGGTCCATGTCGCTTTTAATGACATCATCCGGTCCCACCACTCTCGCCTATCTCCTCGACTCACTGGCACGTGGTACTCTTCATGCATCTACATGGCACATCTCCCGATTGAAGCTTCCGATGTCGGGGTTTTGTGATCCCCGACGACATGAGTTCCTGTCCTCCCGAACTCCCGATCCCCGATTTGTCGATGCGCCTTTCCCTTAGCCCCCGGTTATGCATAGGTCCATGTGACCTCTACCCCGTGACCGTAGTCAAACCTTTCGTCGGGGTTTCAGGGTTCGACGTTTCACAATGCCTGGACTTCTTGTCCCCACGATTCTCATTTCCCCGAATCCTGACTCGCCGCTATACGGACCGCTGGATCCCACAATGGCGCTTCCCTCCTTTCCGGCGTGCTGACAGCTAGCAGCACGGTGGTACTTTCCTCTCTGTCGGGGTTTCGGACTTCGCGAATCCAAAGTGCATAAACACCTTGTCACCAGGATCCCCGATATCCCGATGACTCTGATGGCTGCCACTTGTCCACGTCACCGATTCCGCCGTGGCCCCACGCTACTTCCTTAGCCTGTCAGGATATCGCATTTCGTGATTTCAAGTTGCAAGATTATCCTTTCCTCAGGATCTCTGATACGCCGATTTCTGACTCTCTTCGGATCTTCTGACGCGTGTCCTCCCGAGATTCACGGTTATGATTTCTTCGGTGTTTTGAGACTCACAAGGTCTCGGTTCTCTCGACTTCTAAAACCCCGATGACTCCAATATCCTGACGCCTCTCTGGGTCTTCTCCTCTACCCATGAGGACTTAAACCCTCTGCAACTTCTGTCAACTCAAACGGTTGACGAGTAATCCCACAGTGATCCTACGACTCACGATCCTCCCGAGTTTAAACTCCTGGTGTGGCCATAACCTCCTGTGCAGTATCCAAAGGCTTTAAACCTTGTGCACATTCTCCAGATCTGACGGTTACAAGGGTTTGCCTTCCCTCCCGAACAGATCCTACAGTTCTAACACCACCCGGCAAGGAGTCCTCTCTCCCTGTGGACTCATACCACACTGGCTGCGGTTTCATAACGCCGCCATACCTCCTGATCTTTAAAAGAAACTCGTCAAGTATCTCCTTGACGCTTCGGAGCAACTCAAGGTCTGAAATTGGTCGTTCCAGACCCAATTTCCCCTCACATTCTTGGTCCAAAGACCGCTCCACTAGCCCATCAAGGCTCAGTGTCGAAACCTTGGCTCTAATACCAATTTGTAGTGTACCGTTTTGCTGACCAAGGCTTTTAACGCACAATATAACAATCTGTATACACTTACGTTGGATTTACATAACACATACAGTCCAATGTATACTCCACATGCATTTAACACAATTATACACATTTAAATTACAGAGTAAAACATATCTCATTACTACTATAATTAAACATTCCATACCATTTAACAATAATTCATTTACACAGCGGAAAACATGATACATAAACAGCACGGTCATGCACAACATGATCAAAGCATAATTCAAATACTTATCTTTTAACAGCTGTAGAAAATCACCAACCAAGTGCAGGCCTTCCACGAACCTCCTAGCCTTAGACCACACTGTTCATCAGCTCAACAGTGGGTCACCCCCGAGCTGGGACCGAGCTCCACCCCAAGGCAAGAAATTCTAGGCTAAGCTGAGGTTACAGGGTAATAGCACAGAAATATCTGGAAAGGATCTTCCCAAAGATGCCATCTTACGCCCACTACTACCAGACTCTCATTCCCCACATGCCTGTTCCGCCCGAGAGTATACACCTTCACATGCACAGTCCATCAGTGCTAACCTCCTCTCTGGGTCTCGGCAACAGGCCGGATCAGGAAGTCTCAGAGTCTGAAGCTGGTGCTGGACACTCTCTTGAAGAAACCGCTTCCCAGCAAACTCTTTCACCTAGAAAGAGTTGCTCATAGGCCTGACAACTTACTTCTTCCAACCACAGTCACCTCCCTCACCAGAAGAGAGCGCATACACCTGCTCAGCACGAGCTTACTCTGGTCAATATGCTACGCGCAGTCCAGCACTGCGCGGCTGCAACAGCCAGTTGGGAAAAATAGACACGCGCTTCCCAAACAAGTTCAGCAATCACGGGATAGTCTTTAGGATCTAGTTTTGGGATTGTACCAGGGTAAGCTTGCAGAGGTCCCCCCCACTGGTTCACGCTCAGACGGTCGGGTAGAATGGAGAGCCCCCTCACTCGGTTTCTCTCGGCGATTATATTTGCATGCACCAGGGTTGACACTTGTCACCCTGGGAACTGCATGCGTTCCCATAGCATGCATCCCTTTTGCTCGTTTCCCCTGCCAGGAACTTAGGATAAGATAATATGCACATGGATCTTTTTGGAAATAATATTAAAATATTATTCCAGGCCTAAGCCCCCTAGGCTTAGCCCCTAGGCTCAACACTCAGCCCCTTTTTCCCACCTTCCAGCCCCTAGTCCCTTGCCCACTCTGTGGACGCTCGGTCCTCCATCACTCATTCATCGTGGTCGGTCTACACCTGGCGGTGTTTATATTTTATTGATGTGTTGCATACATACAGATACGAAATCCAGGCCCTTGGCCTTCAACCCTTAGGCTCTCTGGCCTAATCAAACACATAAGCCTACCGGCTTATACAAAACTTGGCTCACTAGCCTATAACACATATTTACAATCTCTTTCAGATCATGGTTTACATCGGGGCTCAGCCTTGGGGATAATACATTCCATCATAGCAGTGGTACTCCTATAACATGGCAAAGGGGGTGCCATGGCCCTCCCCCAACATGGCCAGGGGGCACCACCCTTCATAAATTCCCAAAAAAAAGGTTGATTGTTCCAATAAAAAGGTGTGTTTTGACCTTGAAATGATGGGTTTTTTCCTCTAACATGACTTAGGGTAAATGGACAATTGTTTTCGTGGTTTCAAGGGGTGGATACATCAAACAAATTGAATGCAACACTTGGGAAGGTGCATACTACACTTTCAACAGTGCATGCAACACTTACCGAGGTGCATACATCATTTTGAGACACTTGTGACACTTAGAGTGTGAAATGCAAATGTGACATTTTTATGTGTAACAGATGCCCCCGAAAGTGTGAGGTCAGACGAGAAACCGATGGCCAAAAGACTTTACAAATTCTTCAATGAAAGGGTGTTGGAGTGGGAGAACCTGACAAAAGCTGCAAACAATCATCAAACAATATTAATATATGTTCCATTTCTGAGGCAGGCATACCTATGCTCAAAATATGACACAACTCAAAGCATGGTCGTCGACCAATACACCACGGATCCATGAAAATACTAACTAAGGATATGGCCACCAAAGATACAATTTGGATCCATACCTCCATGACATGAACTGATCGCATCCATGAAAAATACACAGTGGAGATACGAGATGAAAAAACATAGCCACGGATCAATACATTGTGAATCTATGTGACAGTATATATATATAAATAATATTGTCAGCATGGTGATTATACTAAAATATTTTACATGCTCAAATGATCTCCATCGCAACTTGGGCAAAGAACATAAAATAGTGAGAGCCCAACCGAGGGTCTTCATCCCGATCCTGATGCGGTATGAATCTAGCCATGTGAATAGATGATTTGATGTCAAACATGGTAGAAACTACTTGATTATTGATCATTGAGATAAATCGTTAACAAGTGCAAGGTAAATCTCCAATGATGTCAAGGACTCCGAAGGTACCCTAGTACATTCTAGCAATTGTGAATAAATGAGCTGAGGTCAAACATTTGTGGAATCATCAGATCAGAGGTCAATGATGTAAACCTATTGTCAAATGAGGAGGCATGCCACTTATGCATGTAGGTCCCAAGGTACTAATTGATTTCTAAGTCTAATTTTTGGATGATGTGCTGAAGTCGACAGGAATAGACTCTTCGAAGGAGGGTCATGATGTATCCCCCATCATCGACACAAAACTGACATAAGAAAGTGATATAAGATGTTGAATCAAATGAGTATGGACTGACACGGGAAATGGAAACTAGTAATACTACAGATGGATGGTTTGAAGTGAAACTTCCCTTGAACATGATGAGGCATGATAAGTGACTTGGCAGCATTTGACTTGATGACTACCAAGAACACAATGTAATCGAAAAAATAGCACCCTTCAACTAGAACGAAAAAGTAGTGACACATGGAATTGGTATGACTTAGAGACAAGAAGATTACCCAACTGTATGAAAAGACACAAACAGGTTCCATGTTCAAGGGTAACGATAGCTGCCATAAAGGATTCCAAAAAACTTGTCCCACTTCCTTTAATTTTTCCCTCATCCAGATAGATGAGTACCTCTTTCTTTTTTAATGAGCTTGAGGAGGATAACAGATGCTCGGTATATCTCATCCTTCAAATGAGTCCCTCATCACAAGTTTAAAGAGCCTGAAGAAGGAGGGATCCGGTCTTGTATGGGTAATGGAGATTGGACTCACATAGGTCCTTCGATCCATAGTTTTGCGAGTCATCAGTGTTTTTTCACATTTAGAGAGTCTGAAAAAAACTTAAATACGACTCCATGGATGAATTTTTCATAAATTTAGTCTCCCAAGCCCAAAAAAAGTGTAAACAAATACAGGGGAGAAATTTTCTAATCATGTTTGATTAGAGTATTCCTTTTTCGAAATTATTCTCACGATGCTGAAAAAGAGATAAACTACCACTCGAAAGATTCCCTTTCAAACCTTTTAAAGATTGTGAAAGGAAGCAAGATCACTCGACAATGTTTTCATGTTTAGGGAGTCTGAAAAGAGTTTAAAGGAGACTCCAAAGAGTTCTTTTTTCATATAGATTTTAGGAGTTTGAAAAAGAGATAAAAGTGTATTTGGTAACCTATTCTCATGTATTAACGAGCACGAGAAAGAAAAAGTACTAAGCTCTATAACCTATTCTCATGTATTTATGAGCATAAGAAATAACAAAGACTAAGATCATTCTACCAAAACTACTTGGTTACGATGGGAACTACCCTCGAACTAGGATCACTCCTAGTAGTGTGTTTCTCTAGAGGTAGTTTTCCCCTAGCTTACATGATATAAGCTAGCGGTTTTTCTCCAACATGATGTCTACATTGGATACTTTCCCCCCAAGCGTGTTTCCTCTTACGACACTTCTTCTTTCCTCATTTAGGTATCTGGTTACTAATAGGAACATTTTCACTAGGCAGAGGAAAAGAAGATTCAAGTATTCGATTCAAAGTGAGACTTGATTCTAATGGAGGGGGGTCTATTTCATTTTTTAATGATCTTAATAAACACGACGAAATATGCTCTTAAGTGTCTGTTTCATTTTTTAACGATCTTAGAACAAGAAAAGATCTATGCTCATCGAGACCAGGTACTAACAAAGGATCATATAATTCTAAGGATTATCACACCTGATTCGAAATCATATTTAACATGGAAAATCACGCAGTGGAAGGAGTGGGCAAAGGAAAAACCCCCATGAGAGAGGAATCCTTAAGAAGACCTACACCTACACTCTCGAAACTATTATTTCCTAGAAAAGGGACATTATTCGATGTAGCATTGTGGAGATATAGAGTTGTATAGTCAAGTTGGTCAACAGTGATAATTTTTCCTTGATGGGGAAATCGTAAGATACAAAACACCGAAGATGCGAAGACAGACATCGCATAGAACCAACTACAACCAAGTAACAAATTATAATCCATGGGTGTGTCAACCACTTCTATATCAACCGAAACAGTTTTACCCTTCAACGTCACAATGAAATATTGCAAGAGTCCGTGAGGTTGGAAACCACGTCCATCAAACGCTTTCAGGGTGGTAGGGGACTGGCTAAGTATGGGAGAACCAAGGACTCTCCAACAAGGCAATGACATGACATAGGTGGAGGCTCCCTCATCCAAAACAGTGTGATGGATGTTCTTTCCACCAACCAAAACTTGAATTTGGAATGTTAAGTGGTGGGAGAGCCTCTCCTTAAAATAATGCAGATTAAACATAATCAGGTTCGATTCCTCACGATCCATGGCTCCAATGGCTGACAAAAAGGTTCTACGTTGACTTGAACAGTGTTGTACAACTTTAAGGGCTGACATATCACAAGGTTGTGACTGGTTCTTCAACATGTTGGTCACTTCCAAGAGCGATGCTCTCAGTTTCAGAAGTTTGATCTGTAATAATTGCTTCGTGAGAAATGTTATGTTGAGGTTCCTGAACGTCGGGTTCCATACCTTGTATATTGTGAAATATTCGATCCTAAGGCCGACTATGAAATTCAAAGAAACATACTCCTATGAAAATTAAAATCGAACAACCAAGCAACAGTAGGCTCAAGGATCTTCTAAAGATTGGATATCAAGCCGCCAGCGAAGAAATGAGAAGCAGTTACCCCGACCTCTACGTAACAACCATTCTCGGTGCAAGTAACCCTTTCCTTCGTGGGATCACCCTCCAAGGGTACTAAGAGTGTGATACAACTTATGCCCCATGTATTATGGGAATCCCCGCATAGTCACCTCTATAGGTACCTAGGAAATTCCACTAAGGATACCAACTCGCAGTCAGCCTCTCGGTGGGTACAGTCGACAGTCAGGCCCAAACATATGGGTAGGATATCAAAGTTTGAATCTCTTCAAGAGAACTGAAGACAAGTGGACCAATAAGACTCCATAGGACCCCGAATGGATCTAGATTTCACAAAGCACTGATACCAAATGAAACCAATGGTTTCTCAAGAAAAACCCCCAATATATGATATGTCTACTACAATTGGTTAAGCTTTGGAGGGGTAATATTCACTTCTCTCCCCCACGCGACCTCGTGTTTATCCCTTGTGTAAGAGGGGGTTCCCAGCTATGCTCATACGAAATTTGGATTTGTACGCTCTTTAGTGCATTACAGTCTGTTTAGTAATCCTGTATAATTTACTCACTTTTCCTAGTCCAAAGACCCTAATCCTGTACTATTGTTGGTGTGCTAAAACCAAAAAATGTTCTAGTTGATCTTATTAATGTGTGGTTGATTTTAATGGATTTTAACTCAAAGGGTTCACGGAGATGAAACTAAATATGTGAGAGAGACTCGAATCCAATAGAATGCAAAATAATGATATGAAAATTCATTCTTTTCGATGAATTCTATGTATGTGAAGGATACGAGTTATATTCTTCTTAAAACAATAAAGCACTCAAAACAATGCAACTTTCAATTTATGGGATCAAGATGATGCCAAATTACCAAGCAAATGTTTCTGAAAACTGAAATTCACATTGAAAACTAGTTCATTTTCTAAACATAAACCAAAACAAATTTCCTAATGAATGCAAAAATTGTCTTTGTTTGATGATCTATGCAATGAGATATGCAAGCTTTGCTTCTTAGTATCTTTCAAATGGAATGAAAGAAATTTATGTTTGACACAAAGAAGTACGAGGGAAAAAAGCAATCAAACAAAGTGCACTCAAAATGATGAGAATTGAAAGAAAATAAGTAGGTGATAACCAGTTCAATCAAGAACTCAAAGATGCAAAAGATAAAGAAGACAAGCACACACGAAAATCCTCAAAACACGAGCAACAAGAAACAGTGTTCAAGCCTAGGTTGTAGCAAACAAGATGGTCCTAATTGTCCAGAAAAGCAAGATGTTTCAATGAAGACAAAAAGGCTCAATACCAAGCAACCTTTGCAAACCCTAGTTGATGAAAAGTCCTAAACAACCAAGAAATCTGAAATCTTTGTGAGACGAAGATCAGACAAAGTCAAAGGCAGGAATAACCAAGCGATCTTGTTAACCCAAGGGGACCACAACTAGGAGAAAATTTGCAAACTCAAAGAAGAAAAAAAATGAGTGATAAATTTCAAATTCTTAGGCAAACAAAGTCAAAGAAAATCTAGAAGTCTCTGGGGTAAAAACCTCTCAAAAGAAGATTGAGCATAACCAAGAAGAAAGAGCCAAAACCAAAACATGGAGATTGGCACCCCTATTATGAAGGATACAAAGAACCAGTAAGAGGAATAGCGCCATTAGGAGGCTATGGGGGAGCACCAGTCAGATAATGGAACCCTCTAGCAAGCATCTGGGGAGTGCCAATCAAGTAAGTGGTGCACCGGTGTGAACTAGAGGGAAGGGCCAATTTTCTGAAAAGTCGAAAAAATGGATTTCAAAGGCTCGGACTCAGCAAATACTGAGTCAATGGCTATGTTATATCTTCAGTGAAGAAGAGATAAGGGGAAATAGATCAAAATCAAGAAGAAAACAAGATCCAGTGATAGGAAAAGGCTTTAGATGATTCAAGGAAAGACTAGTCAAAGTCCTTCCCCAGTGGAGTCACCAATTTCTGTTATAGAATGTTTCCCCTCTGGACAAGTGAAAATTTCCTTGGATTACCATACCCCTATACCAAGACATAAACACTACAAGTGGACACTAACATCCCTTTAAACTCATTTTAACCAATCAGAAAGAGAGAGGGATAAAGGGCATGATGTACCTTTTTACAAAGTTTGTCCTCGTTGCTTCTAATCCATGAGCTTGATCTTCAAACCTCCTAGTGGAACTTGATACCTGCAATGGGAAGCAAAGAGAAACAACTATCTCCTACTCTAGTTGATTAGGTAAAAAAAATTCATCTATGAATATTAAAGCAACAATAGACAAGCATATGCAGGAATACACAAGCTTGAAGGAAATAGGTCAAGCATATTCAATGAAAACCAAAAAGAGAGTACTTCCATACCATGATTGATGTTGTATAAGCCTCTCCAACCTCTCCTCATCTAGCCCTTGCATGAATATAACAAGATCAAAATGATGATACTATGACTGATTACCTCTCCCTTCACCTTCGAAATCCCTCAATATATAGGCTTGAGAGGCACAACCACCATGAGAAAATGAAGGATATGGCTCCTTAAGGTTTGGATCATATCCTAAGGTCAATCCATAGCATGGGAATCGAATATAACCAACCCCATCTTGAGAGAGTTGGCCCATAGAATAAGTTGGAGGATCCCCCTTTTCCAATAATGGAGTTCCCCCAGAGTGAGAGACAGAGCGCCATCCTAGTAGTGCCACTCCTCTAACATGGAAAAGGGGGCACCATGGCCCTCCCCCAGCATGGCCATGGGGGTGCCACCCTTCATAAATTCCCAAAAAAAGGTCAATTTTTCCAAGAAAAAGGTTTGTTTTGACCTTGAAATGATGGGTTTCTTCCTCTAACATGAATTAGGGGTCATGGAAAAAAAAAATCATGGTGTCAGGGGTGGAGACTCCTAACAAAGTGAATGTGACACTTGTAAAGGTGCATACAACACTTGTGACAGTGCATGTCACACTTACCGAGGTGCATACGTAACTTTGCGACACTTGTGACACTTAGGGAACGAAATGCAAATGTGACATTTTGATGTGTAACAACATTAGGATCTTAATGGCATCTAGAAAATCTGGTGTCAATAAGAAATTTGTCCATTTTGGCATACCAATCTCAATGAGCTTGCTTAAGACCATAAATATATTTCCTAAGGTGACAAACAAGGCTAGAGTCATTATGGACATAGCCAGGAGGTTGTTCCATGTATATTTCTTCTTGCAAATCCCCATACAAGAAGGTGGATTTAACATCCATCTGATGGACCTCCCATTTATTTGAGGTAGCAGGGGCAAGAACAAGGCCGATGGAATTCATTTTGGCTACAGGTGAAAAGGTTTCATTATAGTCAATTCCTTCAACTTGTGAAAATCCTTTGGAAACTAACCAAGCCTTGTGCCTTTCAACACTTCCATCTGATGCATACTTAGTTTTGTAGACCCATTTACATATGAAAATTTTTCTTCCTTTTGGAAGAGGTACAAAATCCCAAGTATCACTTTCCATTAAAGAATGATACTCTTAATTCATTGTTGTATCCCAATTTGGATGACCTGGAGCTTCTGCATATGTCTCTAGATCATGAGTCTCTAAAACTTGAGACAAAAGAGAAGAGTCTCGCTAGAACTGTGAACGTGTCTGATGTTGATATGAAGGATCATTGACAAGATCACCAGCTACTTCTTGTGTTGAATGGATCCATCTAGGCAGCGGTGGTGTTGGTGTTGGTTCAGGTTCAATGGACTCATCTGGAGGAAGGTGAGCAAGTGGAGGTGGATTTTTATCCTCACTAACATCGTCTGAAGAAGAAACTAGAATAGGAACAAAAGAAGGCATAAACATCAAATATGGCTCGCAGGTTGAAGAAGGCACAATCGCCAAATTAGGCTCACATACCAAGAGATTTTCATCAAATTTAACATCTTTTCCAGTAATAATTTCATTACAATGTGATTGAATAAGTCTGTAACCTTTGACATCTTCAGCATAACCAACAAATATACACTTCTCACTTTTAGGTTGCAATGCTTTCCTTTTCTCATCAAGAATGTGAGCCCACGCTATACTGCCAAATACACAGAAGTGGCTTACATTTGTTTTAATTTTAGTCCATTCTTCTCTTGGTGTTATACTTTTAAGAGCCTCTGTGGGAGTGTGATTTACTATGTAATTTTCACAGTTGATGGCTTACGCCCAATACTTTAGACTTAATCCCTTAGATTGGATCATACAATTATCCATTTCTTTTAATGTGCGTTTCTTTCTCTCAGCAACACCATTTTGTTATGGTGTATATGGGACAATGTGTTGCATTTGGATTCCCTGTGTAGTGTAGTAACTTGTAAAATTATTGTTCACGTATTCGTCTCCATTATCTCTTGATATTAAACTTTGAATTTGATGTCCAAATTGATTTTCTACAAGGGCCTTGTAGGCCAAAAACTTGTCAAAAACTTCACTCTTAAGTTTTAAGAAGTAAACCCAAGTACGTATAGAAAAGTCATCAATGAAAGTTAGTAAATACTTGCACCTAGGAAAAGAAGAAGAGAGTGGACCACACAAGTCACTGTGAACAAGATGCAAAGGGCTCGAGGCCTGCCAAGAGGCACATTTGTCAAAATTGTCGTGATGATTTTTTCCGAGAACACAACCAACATAAACACCATCTTTGCATGAAACAAGAGGAATATCGGTCACCATCTATTGATTACATAGTTGTTGCAATGAGTGATAGTTTATATGACCAAACCGCTCATGCCAAAGTTTGCTCAAGTCATCACTATGAGAAACAAAAACTAATGGAAAAGATGATAACTCAAAGTTGTCAAACTTGTACAACATGGTAATATCATCAACAATTACAGTTGCAAGAACATGATGAGGATCTTTTAAATCCTTGATTACAACTTGGTGAGGTGAAAACTCTATGGTTTTACCTTCACCTGAATGAGTGATTTGATATACTGATAGAAGGTTATAGGAAAGACTTGGAACACATAATACATCATTGAAATGACCATTATCTACATGAATTGTTCCAAATCCTACAACACTAAGAGATATATCATCACTAACAAATATTTTCTTGGTGTTACATTCATTTAGAGTAGAAAATTTGGATTTCTCCTTAGCCATATGATAAGATGCTCTAGAATCAATAATCCACTCATTAGAAGAAGAAGTAGAAGTTGCATTGAAGGAGAAACCAGAAGCAGGAAGTGCATGTCCATGAGAAGAAGAAGTAGTAATAGAATCAATATTGATGTTGTGATTCTTCATCGTTGTTTCTAAAGCTTCCATCTTATTGAAACATTTGGACTCATCATGACCATATTTCCCACAAAAGTTGCAATGTATGTCAATCTACTTATTTTTAGATTTTTCTCATTTGTCACCATTAGGAGTTGAAGTTGTTTGAGTGGGTTTGGGACCCTTATTTTGCTTGTTTTTGTCGTGAGAATGTTGCTTCTTGGGATTCTTGGTTTATCTTTCTATTGGGCTACTAAGGCTTTGTTGGAGGTACCTGCAGTGTTGATCACTCCAAGTTGTACAAGATGTTATCTTGCTCTCTAATTAAAGCATCACAAAAGGACTCAAGAGTGGGTTTTTTATAAGCTTTCCCTGGAGCCTCTCTCATGGCATAAAAGGTAGACACAAACACATAATATGCAATACCTAGCTTAGAAAGAATAATATAGATGCAATGTTCTTCCTCCATCTTTATGTTACACTCTTCACATAAAATTCTAAGTGTTTTAAACTTAGATAGATAGTCTTCAATGCAAGAAAAATCATTTGGACTTAAGTCAATATCTAATTTTCTAACTGATGTGCTCGAATTATATTGTATTTACCAAACATAGATTCAATATTTTCCCAATCTTCATCAGGGTCATCAATTTCTTGAAGGTGGAACCTTAAATCAGGAGAGATGGAAATTTAGATTAGTCCACGTGCTTCGTCATTCCTATTATCCCATTTGATTTTCTTTTCATCATCAGTGGGTTCTTTTTCTTTTCTCAGGTAATCTGGTACAAGCCTTTACTTCTTAATAAATCCTCCATATGGGATTTCCATTGGAAGAAGTTGGTGTTGGTAAGAAAAATATCATTGGAAGAATCCATATTAAATATGCAGATAACATGGATTTAAAAACTTAAAATAATGATTTGGATGGAAAGATCTTGAAAAATTAGGTGGTTTTAAAAAAAAACGGCACTGAAAATTGACTTTGGATGTGAAAGTTATTCCCTTTTGAAAAAAAATCATAAACGGTAACCAAAGAGCCACGTGGCAAGTAGAAGTTGGTCCACGCGGTGATGCCCCTCCAAATAACCTCACTTTTACAAATAAGTTGCTTTATGAAGTGACCCAATTTTATAAAAAGAAGCGGAGATCACTTTTACAATGCAGTTACTTTATAAAAGAAAGTTGCATGCAAAATAAATAACTTTAAAATAAAATATTAAAGCTACTTATAGTGATTCACTTTTATACAATGGATGCATGAACTTTTTTAAAAAAAGTAACAAAAAAGAGACTTGATCTCAAGACCTCTTACTTTATAAGACAACTTTTAACTAAGTGAGCTAGAAAAACATATTGTATTGTTTAAAAGAAGGATTAGGGTTTTTGTTGTTGTTGTTGTTGAAGACAGCCTTGGAGAGCATGCTCATAAAAACAAAATCACACAAGAAAAAAAAATCTCGCTTCTCGATGACAACAAGGGTTAGATCTCTGCTAGCCTACCCGAAAAATGCACCCTTTCCGATATGTTTCTGATTTTTTGAGATCGCACTTGGCATGGGGAAAAGAGCATATGCAAATCCAAAAGAGTAGAAACCCAGAAACAAAAAACAAAAAAATGAAATAAAACCGAAATAATACTCTACAAAAATTTTAAAAGGGAATATTTGGGATTTATAACTCTTGATCTAACTGAAATGGTCATATCTTGGGGAAACATAAACATTTTTGAGTGAAATGAAAAGTGTTCCTGATAGAAACAAATTCTCTGGAAGCAATGGAATAGTCCTCTCAACCTAGAAATGTATGGAAATGGAAGAACTAGAGATGAGGCAACTCGGCTTCACGATCTTGATCTACAATGGGAGCGGGTCTTTAAATAGGATCTAATACCATGTTCGGCAACACAGGTATTCCAATAGAGGACTAACACATTCAGTAAACACTCACACAACCAGATCAAAGATCAACACATCGATGTTTTGACATGGTAAAACCCCTATGGGGAAACATCCATGGCCCCAACCAACGCGGCCACTTGGAGCAATTTATTAATGCAAAATAAAAAGATTACGGAGAGATTTTACAATAGAGTTTCTCACAATCAATCATCGGAAAATGAGCCTTTGTTCTCTTTAAATAGAGATCATGGGCCAATCGGGTGTTAAGTCACGGATCAATGTAGTCATTAAGATCGAGGAGAATATGAGCCGTTGGATTACTCTATGTCGGGAACATATCGTGACCATCAGAATTCCTAACTACAAATGCATATTAATGCATATTAAAGAAACACACTTTTACCCAACCAAACATTAGACCAAGTAGATCTTAACTAACTCTTAAGTGTCTAAATATCCTAACAGAGAGCCCAATCATTAAACTCATGTAAGAGGGTGGGTGTGAGAGTCACATCCAATAATTATTGGAGAGCATGGGGCTAAAGTACAATCAACATTGGGCAAAATGGGTAGTCAATTGTCTTTGGAAAATAGAGGAAATTCGTATGGGTAGTTACAGGTAGTTTTACACATTTAGTTTTACATGAACAACAAGCGGAGAGCAAAGGAGAAGAGCACTGGAGATAGAAAAAGAAGGATGGGTGAATTCTGGAGCATGTTAGAGCATTTTCTAGTTGAACATTGAAGAGTGAGGTTGTCATGCCTCAAGAGTGAACTCTTATGTGAGTTGCACTATAACAGCAAGTGTTTTTGTTGTTGCTAGTAGTTTTTCTGACAATGAGTTCCCTTGAGTTCCTAGTAGAGAGATTCCTAGTTACTTGTGCCAAAGAGACCCTGATAAACTAATGGGACACCCAATGGACTGATAGTAGTTGTTGATGTTTGAATCATTTAAGATCGAAACAACAACCTCGTGAGGATTAAAGCCCCCCTTTTTTATTATAGAGGTGGTACTCCTCTTTAATTTCTTTAAAGATTTGTCTTTACAAATCTTGGGACGACAATATTAAATAGGGAGAGTGTTAAAAAGAAAACTCCAAATCTTTATCATTCAAATAAAATAAAATATTGAATAAAATATACAAATACCAAGAATTCTTGAGAGATGGACCATGAACTTTCACTCGTAATATAAATCAAATTTGCAGAAATATAATACAAACAAATAATTATAACATGAATCTCACATCCATCACAGTTTTAAATATTTTTTATCACATTTAAGGGAAGAGAAATGAAGGGCACACATAAATCAGAGAACTTTAAATGAGTATTTTCATTAAAATCAAAACTGTATTTGATAGATTAATTTCAAATACCTTATACTCAAATGCTCATCATTCAAAGATACAATCAAAATTAACCCTGAAGTAGCTCTATGGAGTTTTCTCAAAAATAATAGTCTTTAATAGTCTTTGGAAAATAAAAGGTGTTCTACTAAGATTGGACTGGGATTGGCTCTCGTGGACCATAAAATAAAATAAAAAATATAAATAGAAAGAGTAGGACTAGGACTGGAATAGAGCGGGGTTGATGCAAGACCTGAAAAGAAAAGAGGAAGCGATCATAAGTCAGTTATATTTTCCTTATGACAGATAAAATATAACTGGGTGAATTATGAGGGCAGAAAGGAAAGGAATGTGATCAATTTGGGACTTACTATGATGGTATCTATATTCCTCATTTGCTTGTTGATTTGCCTCTTGTATCCTCTTTCATAGTGGTTGCATGACTGGTTCCAATCGCCTCCAACTGATCCTCTTCAGTTATCTTAATTAAGGCTCATTTTAACCAATATTCTATGTATTCTTTCATTGGGGCCACATCTATCTCTTGTCTAATTTTTACATCAAATAATATTCCTTCCAATTCTCTCAATTCATATGAAATTTGGTGAAGAGTATATTTTATGTCTTCGTTTTTATTTTCGTAGCTCACTAACCAACTTTCAACTTCATTTTCATTTTACTCAATTATGTTATTAATTTTCTCAGAAGACAAACCCTTTAGTATTTCCATATGTTCTTCAAATTGGTGCCTTGTCATAAATATGGAATTCAATATTAATTTTGGGTCTTGTACTTCTCTTGTGGTTCCTACCAGGTCTATCTCAATCAATCTCTGATACAATGTTTTTTTTTTTCGAATACAAAATCACATTCATCCAATATTTATTTCAATACTTTTATCTTCTTGATGCAATGGGCCTTTATATGTTTGATTATGGCTAGATAAGGTAGATCCTCTTCTTTCCTTTTTAGCTCAGTCATACCAGAGAATTTCAAAGTAAATGTGATGACAACGTCTTTCTAAAATCCTTCTTCATTACTCAAATAAACTTGGACATATTCTGTTAAACTAATTAATTTTGAACCAAATGAAACAATATTGCTCCCCGTATCCCATGCTTGAATAATAAGAGCCATTACTTTTTTAATATTTTCACCAACAAATTTTCTGACTGCAACTAACAAGGTTGACGTTCCTTTCAATTTTGAGCTCGACTCGGGTGTCCCTTCGGGATTTACCCTGGGTTGAATAGCTACCAACAGACTTACAAACATAGTTTGTGGCATCAAAGTGCATTCTAATTCTCTGACTCTTTCTTTTAATATCACATTCTCAGCTTCCATTTTTTCAACTGAAACCTCTAGAGAATAACCAATAACTTTGTGAATTTGGGTAAATGTTTATGGTAGGACTTTATTCAAATCCACCTCCGCATCTTTGATTTTATTTCCCTTTTAATTCACACGTTCAAATACTATATTCTTCAAATATTTATCAAATAATGCATTGTGGAGGGTCAAATATTCTTCCTCATAAAAGATAGGTTCTTGAATTACCAATTCATCACCAGTTTGGATCCTCTGCTCTTCATCTAGAAATTCTATATCTTCAATATTTGAATCGAGCTCCATATTTTTGAGAAGAACATCTTCATCAGATATGACTTCCTCAATTTCTTGTTAATTATTTTGTATTTTCCTTTTGTTGGTTATAGGAAACTTGTGGGGTTTTTCAATATCCTTTTTTGGATGTTGAGGATCCTCACCATCACCTGAATTTTCAACCAAAGATTTATTTTTTTCCTGAGCAATAATTTGGGGATTTTGTCTAAGTGTGCCATGTTTTTGGGAAGATCTCTAATATTTTGAACTTCTTTCATTCACGATCTTTCCATGTTGTCTGTGTGCTTCATTCGTGCTAACAATTGTCTGAATGTCCCCAATCACTACTTCTTGAGAATTGTTTTCCTTGCTTTCTTCGCCATATATGCATGTGTTTATATATGATACGTTAAAGCCTACTGAAACCATGTGGTCCATGAAGAATTTTTGAGGTTCAAATCCTTTTACTAAATCTGCCAACTTCAAAATATATTGGTCAAATTGAGTTGCAAATTCATCAATTTTGGAGGCGCTTCTCAATATAATTTCACTAATTTTCCATGGAAATACACCAAACTATTTTTTCTTTCTTTGAAGAAAGAAATTTTCCCAAAATTTGTACTGTCTACAAACTTCTATCATGAATATTTTATTAGATACATAAAATGATAAATAAGTTGGGGCCTCCCAAGAGCAATAAAACTCATATTATATTATATTGTTCATTTGACTCAAAGTTTCCCCTTTTTTTCCTCCAATGATAGCCTTGGGGTATTATTCCCGAACATAACATTTTTTGAAAGCCAAAAGGAAAGAATCATAGACTTCATAAAAGTGATAGATTGCTTTTTGTTTTTAGAGAGTAGGATACCAAGTATGTATTGGGTCTACTTTAGCATCAACTTGTCTTGCTAGATTCAGTCCTTGAAATACATGACAATAGACAATGTTGAAGACCAAGTACACAGACATGTAAAACTTCTTATCTGTTTTTAAATTTGAGAGATGGAATGAAATCTCAAAGGATATAATTTTGGACCAATCGAAAAATATTTTCCCTTTAACAGAATAATACAAGACATAAAGAGCTAGGCATGGGATAGTTGCAGTTGATTCCAATCCCAATACCCTAGCAATAAACCAAGCCATTTCTTTATAATGCACCTTAAATCAACTAAACTCATTGTAGATAAATTCTCTGGGACAATGGTTGGGTCTTTGAAATGTTGAGGCAACAAATCTATGCCACCATTTTTAGCTTTTATGAAATCTTTGTCTTGCTCAGCTTTGAAATTTGTTGTAGGTTTCAGTAGTTTGAGAATTTCACTGAAAGATCCTAGCGATAATGAAATTGGGGAGCATCCATTTAACTTGATAATTCTATGATCATTTTCCAAATTATCTGTGCACCATATTATCGAGTCTTTTGCATCAAATACCTCCAGGACACATCCTACTTTAGAAATTCTAGATACCCAAAGATCATTTCTATTCTTTTATTCAGGCGGAAGTCAAGAGTAATATCTATAAGCCCTTGAATAGTGGTTTTTGGGGTCTTCCCATGCAAATGTATTCAACATAACGCCACAAAAAATCTCACGTCTTCTCACCATATTTCTCATGAATTGATGAAGGATGAACAATCTTTCTGTATTTACCAAATGATTTTTCTTCGTATTAACCATCAAAGTTCTTATTTCAAAGAGTGATTTGATGAATTTAATTTTTAATTTATGAGAATAGTCTCGAAGAATATGTCATTATGTAACATAACATGTTACCAGCACTAACAAAATTCTCTGATACCAAAATGTAATGTACCCCGTTACCAACACTAACAAAATGCTCTGATACCAATCTGTAACGTACCCTATTACAAGCACTAACAAAATGCTCTGATACCAACTTGTAATGTACCCAACTTACTACTGAGCAATGATACTCCAAAATCTAGTGCGTAAATTCTATTATATAATATTGGTATATACAAAAATACTTTAAGTAACGCACTCAACCCCAAGTTGAGTCGCGCCACACAAAATCCCCTATTAAATTCTGACACAACTTATAACAGTGAAAGTACTACAGTACAACTGCACGCACAAGTATACTAAGCACACAACATTATTGTGTGTGTAATCCACTATGATCATGTGATCACTACTACGTGCACAACCATTTTTTCGTCACATGTAAATTTATCTTCTCCTTGCGCACGAACTGCTTCTCTATGTGCACAAGAAAATCCAACCTCTTGTGCACACAGAGTATTTTCCTGTGCGCAAAGTTATTCTAACCTCACCTCGAAGACTCATGACCATTATTATAAGGTTAACTTAACATGAATAACTAATAAAAATTGCCATACTCTACATGTACGACTATAAATACTAAGTATCAACACCACACTTACATGTGCAAGCAACATTATACAAAATAACAACAATTACTTATATGCAATTCCACCAGGGAAAAATGATTCCTAATGCCGGGCTAATTTATGATAATAAAGAAAAGTGTCCATTCCAAGGTGGCCACTACTGCAACTAGCTTATAGTCTCTCATTCCCCACATACTTATCCCACCCAAGGAATTCTGCCCCTTATCTACTCAACAATCCCTTGGATGTCCCACTTCCCTTCTAGGGATTTAGCAACAGGCCGAATAGGAAGTCTCAGAGCACTACAACTAATTCCCAATGCACCAGAGAACAATTCCCAGAAAAAATCTCACCTAGAAAGGATGTCCACAGTCTTGACAACCCACCACTTCAACCACAAACCATTTTTTCAAAAGCACGGGGTTATACAATGGCAGTCACTTCTAGATTCCCCGAAGGTGTATCGATATTAATGATCAAGGAATGAGATGAATGATTTTCTCCCCCCCACAAAAAAAAATACACTAAGACCATCAATATATATTGCATGCCTTAAATTGGACACTTGTCACATTCAGAATTAGCTTTAGCCACATGGTGACTCGTTCCCATCCCTCAAGAACTTAGGATAAATAATTATCCATAAATTACACTTTTCAAAAATATTAATAAAATATTTCCTTGGACTTAAGTCCCCCCTTTTCCCTTTTCGGTGGAGTTTATCCCCCCGTCTCTTTTCGTTTGAGAGGTCTGGGCACAGTGATGTGATATTATTAATAAATTGATTGTGATTGCATTTTATATGGATATGCACACTTGCCTTTTCTCATCCTGACTCATCAGCCCCATAATCACACAGGATCTCCAACCTCAAAATATATATAAGACTTGGTCATATGCACACTTCTAAATAATCCTTGTGCACTTACCCAAGTGTGCACAACACTATGAAATGTGTGCACCCTTTATTTGATAACAATCCTCGTGTACTACTCAGCTACCACAAATCCAAAACTTGGTGCCAACGGCTCACTATCCTATATGTACATTTACATTTACAATTGGTTCCAATGGCTCACCAGCCTATATGTGAAATTACAAATGGGGTTCGAATTAGGGACATTAGACATTAATAACGGTCCTTATGTATTAAAAATATGTCATTTCACGTGAGATAAACATTAACTGGTTTTTGGTTAATGTGACAAAGGGCATGGATTTACGATGGAGTGGAGAAACAAGAAGTATACAAGAATATGAGACAATTTTGCTTCTGCGGCCTTTTTAAAGATTTCAAAATATGACTAAGTGTTAGCTGGTGGGTGGACAAAAAAACATGAAAAATTTGGAGTGGTGAAGCAAACTCCACTTTTATAGTTAATCCTAAAAAATTAAGTATTGAAGAGTTGAGTAGATGCATAAAGTATTGAGAAATCAGTCAAGTATCAATAAGCAGGCAAATAGAGAAATGAAAAGAAAGTTTTTGAGATATGATATGAATTTTGCTTCTGCGATTGAAGATTGCTTTAAAGAACTAGGAGAACTCGGAATTTAAAAATAACATTAAGTACTGAAAAGCAGACGAACAGAGATGTGGATACAAGTGAAGAAAAAAGTTATACAGTTGTGAGTCCGCCATTCCGAGTAACATGAAGAAAAAGCTAAGTGTTGGTACAATTTGTAGGCAGTGGAATATGGCAATGCGATTTGGGGAAGGTGGAAATTAAGATAATATTTGTAGCTCTGTCATGGATAAAAAAATACAAAGTATGGAAGTATAATACAAGAGAGAGAGAGAGAAAGTGACTCGGAAAATTTTAGGTTCAACAGCAGTGAAGGGGTACATTCCTTGGGTTGGGTAGGTCAAGAGAAAGAGTGCAGGAATAAATTCAGGATAGTTGTAGGAGAATACTAGTGGGTTGTGGGATATCCAACTGTGAGTATATGGTGAGAGGCACCCTTCTCTTTTGGATTCCTATCCATGGCTCAGGGGTGACTTGCTGTTGAGATTTGGAACAGCATGTCTATGGTTGGGTGGAATGTCCTTCCCAAGTAGTTGGTTGCACAAATATTTTAAAAAGATAAGTGTTTGTATGTTTTCCTATGTTAATTTATGAGTTTAATTGTTGTGCAGTTTACTCTGTGCATAAGAATAAATTATATGTTATCGTGGTGAAATTATTAGTTGCATTTACATTTTTAACTAGTACGGACAATCGCTTAAGTTTGATCGGCATGTTGTTCGTAACTCGAGGTTTAAATGTATTTGTTAAACGATTTTAGTAGTAATGGTAACAGATTATGGCGTGGTGCTTGAATCATCACACACGCTAGGAATAGTTGTCACGCGCAGTACAAAGGTTGTTGCACGCATTGTGAATAGTTTTCGCACACAGTACAAAGGTTGTTACGTGCACGGTTTGTCTCAATGAGGACACAACAATCATGTTCATTTAGAATGATGTAGATGCATTTAATTAATTGGTGTCTACAATGGTTAAATTTTTTTATAATTTGTAGCTGGTTATCTACAAGAATTTAGTTAGCAGAAAAATTTCGAATTTATGTGTATTTTATGAAAGTAATGTTCCTCGGTTAAGCTAGGGGACATTACAAAATCGCAACAGAAATTTTTGGATCAACACTTGAATTCTATGGGCTTGAGATCAAAATGAATTTGGTAAATTCATTATCTTAGCATTGAGTTGTGCCGAATTACGGGATAATGGTAAAATTTGAGTGAAGTTCCCAAATTTCTAAGTGAATTCAAGTTGGAATTGCACTCATAATGGTTGTTATGGAGGCATCATTTTGACTTCCAAGTGACTGAATTTGTCTTAGACAGACGAGTCAGTAATTTTCATCATGGTCATAATGGTCATGAGGAGGAAACAAGGAAAATCAGCTAAGCAAAGAAAGGTCTTACAGCGTGTGTGCACTAAATTTTTGTGTTGCGCGATAAAGAACTTGTGATACGTGCACTGGATATTGGTGTAAAGTATAAAACGCTGTGCGCATTGGATATTGGTGGGCAGGATAAAAAGTGGTGTGCACTAGATATTGGTGCGTGGTATAAAAGGTTGTGTGCATTGGATATTGGTGTGTGGGATAAAAATTTACACACACTTGATATTGGTGAGCGGGATAAAAAGTTGTGTGCACTAGATATTAATGTGCAGTATAAAAAGTTGCACGCACTGGATATTGGTGCACAGTATAAAAATTTGTGTGCATTTGATATTGGCTTGTGGCATACAAAGTTGCACACACTGGATATCGGTGTGTGGCATAAAAATTTGTGCGCGCTGGATACCAGTGTGCGACATAAAAATGTGTGCGCGCTGGATATTGGTGCGCAATATAAAAAGTTGTGCACACTGGATATTGGTGCGCAATATAAAAAGTTGCGCACACTGGATATTGGTGCGCGAGATAAAAAAAAAATTGCGCACTATATATTAGTGTGTGACATAAAATTTTGTGCACACTAGATATTAGTGTGTAACATAAAAATCTGGGCACTCTAGATATTGGTGCACAGCATGAAATTTTGTGTGCATTGAATATTAGTGCTTGGTATAGAAGTAATGCACATTGAATATTGGTGCATAGGGTGTGTGCTAAATATTAGTTCTCTGCATTATGGATCTGGTGCATGATGAACATTGGTGCATAATATTGAATTGATGCACATGTGGGCTTTGAAAAGGAAGAAGAGAAGAAGGATACCACACAGGAAAAATTGTCCTATAGTCTCAAAAAAAAAACTGTCTAGAGCCATTTTCTTATTTTGGTAGTAATTGGATCAAATTAAGTCCGATTGAGATGAAACTTATGGGTTTTGTTTAAATATGGAGGGCTTTAAAAGTTCCATAGAGGTCCACTACCCAATTATGCTCTGATTCTCCATAAAATGCAAATTACATGTTTTTAAATGACGCAGCACCCCTACCTCGACAGGTTCTACATGACCTCCCGGTCTTTGGATCTTTCTACTTCCTTGAGCCAAAATGGCTCTTTAGTTCCCACTGGAACCTTCACACATATAACCACAGGTCATTTCTTAGAAGTTATGCATGTGTGAACAAGCACAAGGCGCGAACCTCCACTCCACGTGACCAACCAATGTGACCACAACCCTTACCCGAAAGGGTGTTTTCGGATTTCGTGACTTCACGATTTATGTTGTGAGTCCTTCTGACTCCTTTGACTCCTGAAACCCTGAAATGGGCTAACGATTCTTTAATTCCTCCCTTATGCCTCAACCATGTGACCTCAGTCATGTCCTCGGGTCCACCTCCGAGCGCGTCGAGATTTTGCGACTCTTGTCCTTTCTCCCAGAGTCCAAACTCGTGAATTCTTTGCTACAAATCGATGGCCTTGAGCTTCCCACGATCTGACGGTCTAGATTGTGTCAGAATTTCGCATATCGGGATTTCACAACTCAAGATCTCCAAGTCACGACTTTCTCCACACTCCGACTCCTGAAATGTCGAAATTCAAAACCACAAGATCAACGGCTCCCATTGATCCAGATCTAATGGTAACTATTCCTCCTAAGCTTGCGAGTGTTGAAATACACTCGGCCTTAACTTCTCCACTGATCCACTGGATCTAACAGTCCATGGCGATTCAGTAGTTCTCCCTCTGAGAATTTCAACCGTCCGTTCAAGTTATCGATCCTCCTGGCCAAATAACTCGGCGTCTCCTTTTGAGCTTAATTTCTGCGAAGTAACTCTAGCCTCGTCTTTCCTCCAAATGCTTCGAAGTCTCTATCCCTCCTGATCTTGGTTCTTGCTGCAAAGTCAAGGATTCCAAAATATTATGCCTACACTCCTTGCGGCTTCACGATAATCTTCGATTATCTGAATTCTCCAATTTTGCGCACTCCTTGCGATAGAAGTTCTTCAACCATTCACTGGGTTGGCAAAGTCTAAGACTTCAACTGGCCTACACACACCTTGCATGGCTCTATGTTATACTTGCACTTCTACTGGTATGAGAACAACAGTATCTCTCTTGATATTTTCTGAGGTAAAACTCGGAGCTTGTCGACGCACTCCTTCCGGACTTTCACTTCACTCCTTAGAGGAATTATCAGGAAGAGAAACAATTTAAACTCACACTCTCCCTCTCACGGACTTCATACATTCAACATGAAATCATACACATACACAACATTGAAACAAATGCATAACAGAGCATATAAGCAAACTGTAAACATGCCATTCAATAGATGCAAACATTATTCATCACAATACCATGAGATTGAGTCAAATCATTCGTGTACATGGGTTTTATAGCAACCTCTATCTACTTATACAACTTCTATAGTCTATGTTCTTCTCTTCTCTCCTACTCTCTTGCTCTACAGCTCTACTCTTACAATACAAAATAGTGATACTATACAATACAATACATACAAGGGAGCTTTCTAGAGTTTTCCCTCCTACAACCTCTAGCTATCTAATCGAATTAAATCCTACATCTACTTTACATTTATTACATTAATTGCCTCCAACAAACAGATGACAGAAACCGCTCAAGATCTGTGTTACACTCTCTAAACCATAAAAGAAAAAATATATTTTCCAGATATTACATTAATGCTTCATCCTTCCAAATTCAAAACATCCTCAAAGCGCGTGTTGATGCATATCCAACTGTCCTTCTTCTTTTTCACTTGCTTACGATGCTCCTGCATCATTAAATATCAGGGTCAAACTTAGTGGCAGGAGCACGGTTATAGTTGAAACTTGTACAGAGTGTCAGGAAAGCAAAAATGAAAATATTGTGTGAAGGTATTGGCCAAATTCTAAGGATTTTGGCATGGAGGTGCTAAAATAGGGGAAAATCCACTATTTTGGTCTACTTCTTGGGGATTTTTTGGGATTTTCAGAGGAGGAAAAGGGTTCCCATATGGAAAATATAGAAAACATTATTTAATCAACATTTTGTATACTCATCAAGCCAGACAAATTTTGTTGAGTAAATTTTTTCCAAAAGTGCACAGTTTGGGAGATAGTCAGTTTGGCTAAAAATTCCATGGAAAAAGGGGTGAAAATGACAAAGTTGTCATTTTTCGTATTGCTGCAATTTTTTACTCGAGCATCAGATTGACAATATGGGAGTTTCTTTGAATTCCTTATCATTATTATTATCTATGTATCATACAAAAGTTTCCCTAGTTCCGAACAGATTTACTTCTACAAGTGATAGAAGTTGGTGTCTGAGATTAATTGCACTAGAATGAAAAGTGTGCAAAAGGGGTGAATTAGCAATATTCAGATGATTGTAATTTTTTTCTCAGATCTCAAAATTGAGCAAGAAAGTAGTCGTTGGAAAGATATTGGAGAGGGGGGTCCACATATCAACCCAAAAAATTGTTCTAGGCATTATAGATTACAATCATCACAAGGAAGATGATCAGTGGAACTAAAGAGCAGAAAAAAAATTATGCATTATTTTCCATAACTGTGTGTACATATTTTTGTCTAACAAAAAATTGTTTGCATGCACATTTTCTTGTAGAATTTAGAGGTGCAGGAAATCATTTTGAATTCCTATATGAGAACCACAGTCATGAAGGATTCCCAAGGGTTTTATATCCATGAGGAAGAGGTCAGAGGTCTACATGTCAGCATAGGAAATGTTGAGACAGAGTCTAATGGAAGAATAGACAGGTAGGAGCATGTAACTATAAGAATCTTGTAGAGAGTAGTGCGGAGCTATAGGGATGAGAATGAAAATATTATTAAATCTGAAGAAGAGATACTTCAGAGTCTGAATGTGTTACAGAAGAAAACCAACAATGACTCTGGCACAAAGCAAGTAATTAGTGTTAGACAAGTGACAACATCGAGATCCCATAGCAAAAGGGATGAGCATGGTAATGACAAGCTATCAAGGAGTATGAGTAGGAGCCATCATTCTCCAGGGGAATCCACCAAAAGAGCTCATGCAAGTTCAGGTTCAGAGTGTTATCACCTATAGATTTTTCTGGTTTCGGTAGCTAAGGGACAGAATTTTACATTCTGTTAGCTACCTAAAGAGCTGGCTTTCGGTAGTTTAAAACTTCATTTTCGTGCATTCCTAGCTACCGAAAATGGAGAAACTATCAGGTTTTATGCCAAAATTGCAGACCCAGTCTTGCTTCAGTTCCTTGCACCTGCATCAATAACATACAAGTCAAAGTCAACAATGTGCCAAACATTCAAACACCTGCACATGAGATCAACATGGGTTAGCACAACATACAAAGGCTCCAGCGCACACAAAGATGCTAGGGTAGTTTGCAGGTGTTGGAGGCATTGTGGATGATTGGCAATACCATGATGGAGAACTCAATCTTGCAAACACATCACTGGCCGGTTAGTATAATGTTTTCAGTAATCTTCGGGTCGTGCACAGTAGCCAACGCCATGGGAAATACCATTATGCCTGAGTTTGTATATGTTGGTTCAAATCAATCTCACGGTTTTTTGTCCATCATGATCACTGTCAAATGCTTTTCACATGGGGTTTTACCAGGATTCTTCCATTTACATATGCATTTGTGAGATGTGATTTCAAGCAGCTATGCGAGCAACGTCATAAATGGAACCATATTTTGAAATCATCTCTTGCACGAGGTAAGCTACAGCGCATTAGAGCCATCACCTTGGATGAATACAGAAAATACATTAAAGAGGGCCCAGCTCCAGAAAGGAGATCCCGGCCATTACAAGTGTCAAAGGGTTTGCATGAGCAACATGAGATTCATCGCCAGTTTCGAGGCTTTGTTAGCTGCTGCAAAGTTGTCGTATAATATATATAAGTGATCATTGCTTTCCTGACAAGGTAATCGACCTGATCGATGAAACCATTTCTAGAGTGCTCCTTCGCCATGCACAACCTCTAGACAAATCCAGGGAGCTTGATCAAGAACCCAGACAGAGTACAAATGAAAAGAATGGATCTGTACCAGCTAGGTTTTTCGCAGCCAAATTTTGTAAATACGATGATGCCCTTTTGCTAAGAGATTAAAGTTCATTTGTTCGGGGAATTGATCATTGTGGATGACAGAGTTTTTGAGCATCACTGTGTGGTCCTAACGTTCCTAGAATCATGCATAGGATTACGGTGGCATTGAAGCGTAGAGTTATAGAGGCCATTCTGACTCAACTACTGTTATCTACCCGTCAGTTACAAAAGAAGTTTGTGCGTTACATCGACAACCAGAAATTAGTTCCAGATCTAGAGTTTGTGTCATCAATGCATAACTGTTTTCTATTCCTGGAAAGAAGAGGAGGCCCGAGTTTTTGACCTATGGATAGAGGTAGTTCTATTTCCATGGAAGAAAATTTACTAGTGGGGGTCGTAAATTAAATATCGGTCATCACCCAATTTCATGGATTTGATGAGCATATCAAAGGCATCATTTAAACATCTCATGGACAGATGGCAGATAATGAACTACTATTCGATTTCAATCCCACGATTTCAAGATTGCCAGAATTCAAGGAGCTTATTGAGGCAGCGTTTGAGCATTTCATGGACTGATGGCAGAGACATTTCAAAGAGCAGATCATCAATCAAAGGGATTTGATCAGCTATTAGTCGAGGGGTGTAATCAACACCTGGCAGCAGTTTTAAGGATCAAATCGAGTATATCTCCAAGAGGCATAGGTGGCAGAATTCATCGAAGGAACAGAGGGCCATGTTCACTTTAGTGGTCCCAAATTTCCAGAAGCATTCAGCAGTCAAAAGGTCTCGTTCCAGTTTTTTAGAGGGAAAGATTTCACAATTCAGGGCCTTGCAATTCGGATTTCTGGCAGAAGATTAGGGTTTTGATTTTATTCTTAGTTTTTTAATAATTAATCTGTCATACAGATTTTAGGATTTGCCATCTATAAAGATGATATTTTGTAATAGACAAAGGACCTCTTTTGAAGAGGGCTTCTATTGAAAATTGAGTTTTTTGAAGAACTTAATGGAGTAATGTAGGAGAGAAGTTTTTACTTGATATGTGAGATTCATCACGGTTGACATTTTCAGCATGTTTCTCTGCTTTGTTATATTCACATTGTCTATATCTTTCTTTATCAATTGAGTTAAATTTGTTTGGAATTCATCTTGAATGCTCCTTACACACAGTTTACATCTGTTGTGTTTCAATGATTGCAAGTCAGAATTCACTCAAGAACAGTGCTCTGCACCTAGCTATTAGCCTTCAGTCTTTTTCTTCTAAAGTTCCAGTGAAAATTCATCATTGATTAGGTGCTTTCACTATGATGGTCCTTTTCCCTTTTTCTGCTACCACATCATGATTATTAATTGCTGAAGGATCAACCTACTTTGCCTCATTTCCCTCAAGTAACACAATCACTGCTATTATCTCTATTCTTTGGCCTTCACTTGACTCCATTGCCCAATAGGCCTTTTCAAATCTGTGCAACCACCAACCTTATCAAAACATATTGTCTTATAAGAAATATGGCCTTCTTACTATGATTACTGAATATTCTTTGAGTAAAGAGTCTTTGGTTATTGAGAGAGCCCTCTCTGAGTGTATTAGGTCAGAAACACACTCTAAAGTAGGTTTCAGGTTACCTCGGGGTTGGCTTGCAACAACCCAAGCCAAGTTTGAGTGCTAACACAGGGGGTATCCCTAGTGTGTTTCATGTCAGGAGGAAGAGGAGAAGGCCTGAGGTATACATCTTGCACAGGGGATTCACCTTATGCACCAATATCTTATCATGTTCATTCATAAAGGGTTTTTTTAATTATGAAAAATAGAGTTAATATATTGTAGGTATTTGGGGGGGGGGATGTCGGGTACAAGGGGGTTTTAGGTATTGGGGGGCATAAAAAGGGGTATTTGGTAAAAATAAGAGATATCTAGTAAAAATGGGTGTTTTTTTATGGGAAAAATGTATTGGGAGGGGGGTTAAACAAAAATATTGGGGAGGTGTTTATCAATATCTAATGAAATTAGGGGTATTCTTTAATATCCCATGAACGAGTGTGTTATGTCATAGGTTCATTGAGTGGAGACCTTGTGACATCTTGTATCAAGCCACCAACTTTCAATGGTGAGCATAGGAACGGAGAAGAGGTTGAGGCATGTTTGTTGGAAATAAAGAAATATTTCCAGCTGCATGATTATTCCTCTAAGATAGAAACAAGAATTTAAACCTATCACTTGCAAGGAAAGGCATCCATGTGGTGGGATGAACTTAAGGAAGAAAAACACCTTGATAAGAGGAAGGTCTCATGGAGGCAATTCAAAGGATATTTCCAAAAGAAATATTTGTCTAAGCATTACTATGAGAGATGAAAGAGTTCTTTGAACTCAAGATGGGAAGCATGACAATGGATGAGTATGAGAAGAGGTTCTTTGAGTTGTTGAAGTGTGTGGGCTTCATCAAGGATGAGAAGGTCAAAATCTAAATATTTATGAGTGGGTTTCCCTCCTTATATAGTGACAAGATACAATATGATAACCCTAATACTTTGGAGTAGACCATAAGAAGGGCAAAGCATCTCTATGTGCAGAGTAGAGGGAGGTCAATGTTCTAAAACTATTGGAATGACAAGATGAAAAAAAAAGGATTAAAGGAAGAAATATTTTAAGCCACCCTTTTTCAAGAATCACTCCCAAGTAAATCAACAAGGACAGTCAACCCAGAATGAGCACAAGACAATATATTCATTTGGGAAAAGGCCAAGGCAACATTCTGTACAATGTTGGGCATGTGATGGAAATCATCTATATAGGGACTACCCTCACAAAGGTGAAAGAGTGAGGATTGTCCACAACCTTCAGGAGGATGAAACAGTTGAATATATGGGAGGAAACATGCCAAGGATTTATGTGTCCTTGGAAAACAAGAAATCAAAGTAGCATTCCCCAATGATTGAAATGGAAGGTAAGATTGATAATCAGCCCATAGAAATTTTAATTGATTCTAGAGCTAGCCATAGTTACATAAACTATAACATCATTGAAAGATTTCACTTGCAAAGGAGTAAGCATAAAAAATATTGGTTAGTTCAGTTATCCACAAGGGCTAAAAAAAAGAGATTCAAAGAGTTGGTTAAAGATTGTCCAATATACATGAATGGACTCAAGACAAAGGTAGATGTGAACATCATACAATTGGGTTCATATGTCTGCCTAATTGGCATGGATTGGTTGGAAAAACACCATGATGTCCTAAATTGTTACAACAAGACAATAGTGTGTCTTGATTACGGAGGGAAGAAAGGAAAGATTCAAGGCATTCTGATAGTTGTAGTTGTTACAGAAATTTCAGCCATGTAGTTGAAAAAGAGTTTCATGAAAGGATGTGAAATTTTTGTAGGCCATATGGAAGAGGCAACCAAAGATAAAGTGGCAAGTATTGAAGACCATCCAGCCTTGAATTATTTTGAAAATGTTTTTGGGGAAATCACAGTATTTCCACCAAAGAGGGACATTGACTTCTCTATTGATTTGGTGCCAAGATTTTCCCAAGTGTCTAAGATATCTTACAGAATGGGCACACAAAAATTGAAAGAGTTATAGATGCATCCTGAAGAACTGTTAAAGAAGGGGTATATACGCCTAAGTGTGTCACTTTGGGGAGCCCCAGTTCTTTTTGTGAAGAAGAAAGATGGAACCTTAAGGCTGTGTATTGATTTCAGACAGTTGAATAAGGTCACAATAAAGAAAAAATATCATTTTTCAAGGATTGATGATCTTTTTGACCAACTGAAAGGTGCAAGAATATTTTCCAAGATTGACTTGAGATCAGGTTATTATCAATTAAGGATAAAGGAAGAGGATATTAGAAAGACAATGTTCCGAACAAGATATGGCCATTATGAATTTACAGTAGTGCCTTTTGGAATAAAAAATTCCCTAGTTGTTTTCATGTGCCTGATGAATGGTGTGTTCAAGCAGTACCTAAACAATTTTGTGATTGTTTTCTTAGATGACACTCTCATCTACTCAAAGACAAAAGAGGAGCATGAGCAGCATTTGAGAATAGTGATGTAAGTTTTGAGAGATCATAAGTGGTATGCCTAGCTAAGGTGAAAACATAGCATAGATATCCAGTGGGGTTGTTACATCCATTGTCCATTCCTAACTGGAAATGGGAAGTGATTACAACTAAATTTATTACAAAGATTTATAGAACAGTGAAGCAACATGATTCTGTCATGGTGGTGGTAGATAAATTAACCAAGGAAACACAATTTATCCATGTGAAGACAACACACAAGGCAACAAATATTGCAGAGATCTACATGAAAGAGGTTTTCAGGCTATGTGGGGTGCCTAAGGAAATTGTTTCAGATAGAGATTCAAAATTCACATCTAATTTTTGGAAAGGTTTTTTCAAAGGCTTTGGAACAAACTTAAATCTCAGTACAACGTATCACCAAGAGTCAGATGGGAAAATAGAGAGAACTAACAGAATCATTGAAGACATGCTCAGAATGTATGTGATGAACCAACCATCAATTTGGGAAGAGTATATCCACTTAGTAGATTTTACTTACAATAATGGGCATCGGGCCTCATTAAAAATGATTCCATTTGAAGCATTGTATGGAAAAAAGTGTAATACCCCAATGAGATTGGATAACCCAGCAAAGAAGGCTATCGTTGGGCCAGATTTGTTGAGGGAAATGGAAGAGAAGATGACAAGGATTAGGAAGAATTCAAAGGCTACCCTAGATAGGAAGAAACGTTACACAGATAAGAACAAATATTTTAGAGATTTTAAAGTGGGAGAACATGTTTTTCTAATAGTGAAAGTGAAAATAAGCTTTCTAAGATTGGGTCGATGCCCAAGGTTGGCAACTAGATATTGTGGGCCTTTTGAAATCTTAGAGAAGATAGGGTCAGTTGCATACATGCTAGCATTGCTTGCATCCATGAGAGTGCATAATGTATTTCATGTGTCATTGTTAAAGAAATATGTTCCTAACTCTAACCAAATTATTGATTGGACTGTGATCCAAGTGGAAAACGAAGGGGATTTCCAGGGGGAACCAGTATGCATCCTAGACTGAAAATTCAAAGTGCTTAGGAACAAATCCATAGGTTTGGTAAAGGTTCAATGGACCTGCTACGGTATTGAAGATGCAACATGGGAGCATGAAGAAACCATGCGAGAGGAATGCCCACAATTTTATGTCAATTTTGAAGAAAACAGAAATTGAAAATGCAAGACTCCATTTTTGGGCAACTAGAGTTCCAGAAACACATCTAAAAATTATGGTCACTTGTGTTGACAGCCCTGATAAAAGAATAGTGCATCCCAATATAATGAGAGCAGTGAAGGGGGATTATTCCTTGGGTCAACAGGTTGAGAGTAATATGATATTTTGGTTGGGACTGTTGTTGGAGGGTAAAAATTGTAGAATTTTGTTTTCTTTTTTGAATATTGTAATGTGATGTAAATTTGTATATGTATTCGGCATGGTGTTGTGCACCGAGGATGGTGAAAAATCGTAGGGGAGGGGGGATGTAACATCCCCACTATAATCTCCAGTTTAATTTATGCATAATGTAAGTATCATAGAAAATTGTATGGGCTATATATCACCCATGGGATATTTTTCCATGATTTTTCCCAAAAAATGATTCACAATTTACAATCTTTCTAAAAATGATTTGCCCAAATTTTATAGAATATTTTTTTTACCTGAGAAATAGCCCAAATTTTATAAAACCTATATAAAATCCTTAGAAATTTGAATATTTTTACAAAAATATCGCCAAACATTTTATAGTTTGCATATTAAGGGCTAGTAAGATTCGCCAAAGTTTCTACAGTTTGAGATAAATTTCCATCCTTAAAATCATTTATGGTAGTGTTGATGGGGAAGAATTCACCCTACAACAGTAAGGGGTACTCCCCAGTACACGGTTCCAACTAGACTATGCAATGTTTGGTTTAGGAGACCCATCCAGAATTTGGGTTGGCTGCCATTGTTGGTTTTGGGTTTTACTAGTTGCGGTCCAGTCTGCCGATGAAGGTGGATGATGAATGATTATAGAGTGCACATATGTAGATGAAGACTATGTATTAAAATAAAACCAATCTACTGCTAATCTATCCTACCCTATCCTAGCTAGGGCATGCTAAAGTAACCAGGTGAGTTGTAAATGAAACCAAACTCTGCATAAAACCCCCACACATGTCGTTGAAATGAAGGTGCAAGGTTAGAAAAATGTACATAAATACATATAACCAGAACAGTCTAAATTATATTTGTGCATGCATTAACAACTCAATAAGCTCTGGACTTAAAGATATACAAAAGAATAATAAAAATTGTAGAATAGCATTGAGTGCATAAGATTAGTTTATAAGAAAACAATAATTCTTACAGTCCATGTGAACAACATACATCCCACTTGAAATAGCTCACAACAAAGACAACTTCACACATAAATTCTTCTTTCCTGCAAAAACTGGCCCTGAGGGCTTCTCAATATTCATCAACAGATTATATATCCTTGAATTAGTTCTTGAGTCTATATAGTGCTTGAAGAGCCCCTACAAAATGGGCATCTTATTTCTTTTATACAATCATTTGTAAATGTTAAGTGACTCTTTGTATTCCCTTTGAAGAAATTGTTACAAAACTATTCAGTTTCATTTTGCTCAGTGACAAGTGTATATAATAAGGACAAAATTGGGGTTGGTTGAGAAAAAGACAAAATAGAAGATAGTTAATAGCAATTTTTTATTGTTGTTTTGTCTTATTCAAGGATTCGTGTCCCTGAGGTGAATTGTCCACACCTCCAGTTGGTCATACAAGGAAATGATCCTCCGGTAGAGTAATTATTTTAGTGTTGCACCATGCATCGCTATGTTGTCTTCGATGACCTGCATATCCTTAGACAAAGTAGCCATGAATGTTTGGATCATGGTGTGGACTCTGGTAGGTTGTATAATATGTTGCTCTATCAGGTCTATGGTCACTTTGGTAGTTGATTCGGTGACCTTTCGTCGATGATTAGTGTTATCTCGAACTTTTTCCACTAACTCCTCCATGACCAGGTTTTGTCTGAGTTCTTCTAATTGAGGAAGACAACATCCTTTAAGTAATTCTTGAGCAGCCTTGTGTAGTTTCGAGCATAATTCCATTGATTCAGTAGTTTTTTTACAATCTCTTTTCCCAACATGTTGACAATGCTCCAATGAATATATATTAATTTTCCTCTCCATTCTAGAGGGGTGATAAAGCTTAGTCAATGCATCAGTGTTCTTTGTGATCCATTCGTCAATATAACTCATCCTTTCCCAGATCATGTTAAATTGTGTGTGATTTGCTTATATTTGACCATGTTGATCTATAATAGTGGTGGTTGATTGCGAGAAGAGATGTAGATGTTCATACGTATCTGTCCTCAATTTCTCAACACTTTCCCTGAATCTCTAAACATTTCTTTCATTTAACTTCATTCGTTGGAGTTTCTCTTCCAGTTCCCTAATTCTTTCTATGTTCTCTTGGTTCTGCTGGCACAAACTTCGAATATTGTCTTCATTAGCATTCATGAACGCAGTGCCAACTGAGGCAGTGGCTACCGGATTTTCCTTAATATCTCCTTTTATGGGGACTTGCGTAAGGATTGAGATCGACATTCTTCGAGTTTTCGGTACTTTTTTTGCTCGATCTTGCACAATCTTGCCAAACTTGTTGTCACATGTGAATCTTCTTAAATTTGACACCTCACTTGGTTGAAATGGAGCCCAGATCCCTATTCATAAACCATTAAACAATGTTTGTGTGTTGGTGCCTATTGTTGATACCTCTGGGATGTTAGTATTCATTAGTTGAGTGTCATCGTTCCTAGTCTCAGCATATTTATTTTATCTCTCTTCTTCGATTGCCTTATCATTTGCTTCCTTGGATTCCTTTTTCGTTGCTTCTCTTGTTGCCACTACTGCTTTTTTGTTGTTTCTTTATGTTTGGTTTCTCTTTGTGTTGTGGCCTTTGTTTCTGCTTCAAGTATGGTCATTTCTTTAGCTTTGTCTTTAGCTTTTTGTGCTTCGATATTTCTCTTCTTCTAGGTAGCATCATTCGTTTTCTTGTATACCTTATCTTTATCCCTTCTTTTCTTATCGGTTAGTGCTTCTTCTTATTCTACCAATCCTGAGTGCACAGAGACAGAAATGGAAGATGACCCCTCTAATTCTTCCTCTTCTTCCTTCTTTTGAGCTTCTTCTCTTGCTCTCTCTTCATCTACGGTCCTTTCTACGGGTTGACCTTATCTTTGGAGTATAACGTTATCATAGGTTCATGCACTGTGATGCACTTCTTCCTCGTCCCAAGTTTTTTTCGTGTATTCCCAAGGGGGTCCCATTTTGTTGAAATGATCTTTTACAAAACCCTTAAGGTCATGCCTTCTGAACCATTCTTCCCCAAAATGACAAGACAACAAAGTGTTTACCTCTTCTTGCACTTGCTTGGTGTTTGAGAAGAAGTAAGTGCCTACATACAATGGTTGTGGTGGCTATATAGATTTCTTACCCTGGTACAATATCCCTCCTACTCCATGGATAACAATTTGATACGCTACTTCCTGGACCACTAATTTTTCTAGCATGGAGCGAGGAAGCATATGAAGGGGATTCATAGTGACGAAAACCCTTATATAAGTGCCATGTTCCATGAGATACCAATCCCTGATTCTTCTTATGAAAACTATCACCTTATTAGTCATGCATGGGGGCATTGTACAAAATATCAATTCATACAGGGGAGCTAATAAATGCTCACATATCTTCTTATACTTTATTCAGTACTTGTTCTCCCATAGCACTTTGCAATATATGTGGATTGTTGGGTTCGAGGGTTTCCATCTCCATCCCATCCATGGGTATTGATGGACCACACACATAATGTCTAAGAGGTATGAGGACATATGGAAACTTGGGAAGGTCCCAAGCTGAGCTTCTACGACTGTGGTGAGAGCTACTGTCGGATTTATTGATAAAATGTTGTCCCAATTGAACGATGGTACCTTGTCTATACAATAATAGATCAATGGCATGTACGATAGAGAGAACTTGGATGCATTTGGTTCACCATACAACTAGCACAACATAGAGACCATATATTGATAGGGCCTCCTCAAGGAAAATGTGGGGTAACCTCCCTTAGGCCTATGTTTGAATTGTTTATCAGGTTTGTACCATTTGGGGTATAGTTCTTTAGTTGTGTGTTGGAACTCATCAAGAAGATTATTTTCTAACTTTTTCGCTCCTTTGTCAAGGTGATAACATTTTTCCAGGTCCTCAGGTCAAAATGATGTTATGGGTTCCCCCTTAGCATTGCGAACACATCTATTTCCCATATCAATGTGTTTTATGATCCAACCGATGGCATAGGCACAAGGGAAGACAACGGCGTGGGCTACGACTCTGAATATTCGATATCTTCAGACATTTCTGAATATCTTCAACTTGTATTGGTATTCGGATTTGGTGAGGAAATTTTATTTTTTTAACATGTGATACACATAACCCCACTTGAGTGTCTCTCCCTCCTTTTCCAAGAGCCCAAAGGTGTCATCATATGTGGCTCTGAGCACATTTGGTTTGTCTTCAATTTGCCAACCGCTACCGGAGGCCTCGGTGACAGATGCCTTGCTTGTTGTATTTTTTTTTGGGAGCCATATCTGAGCTTGCAAGGAAAGGTGAGATTAGTGAGAAGACTAAAATCACAACTGATACAAAATTTAATCTAACTAAGTATTTTCAGATACCCGATGAATCACTTGATTTAATGATTGGTGGTAGATCATAATTAGAAGACAATGAAATGATAGCAGGCATAGTGGGCAAGTAAGTGGGACTCACAGGGAAGAAATTGGCTTAAAATATGCTTTAGAGGTGGAGATCGGAATGGTTAATATCAACTCCTCTGATGTAAATTAGAGAAGTTAGAAACAACTTCCCTAAAATCCATCGGCGAGGTTAAGGTTAAAGGATCTGATAGGTATCAGGAAATATGAAAGGAAGGCCTCTGATGGGTTGACGAAGATGGCAACAAGACCTCCGAATGATCAGACGATATGATGTTAAGACTGTTGAAGGGTTGGAAAGATTGCGGCAGAGTCGGTTTTAACTCCTCCAATACATTGGAGGAGTTGATAGTAACTCCTCCGATGTGTCAGAGGAGTTGGGGTGAAGTGTTCTAAATGTTTATAACATGTGTCAAGGGAGTTTACATGAACTTTGTTGAGGACTGTCAGACATGTTTGAGAGAAGTCTCCCGATGGTATCGGAAGTTTTGGAACCAATATTGTTGATTTACCAAGGGAGTTCTTAGAAACCAGTTTAAGTCTTGAAAGGGTTGAGAATTGTGAAGGTTTAGGTTTGACATTCTTTTCTAGAACCTTGAGAATGTCTAACATGTGGGGTGGCCACTATATCTGCGGTGGGAGAAGGAACACATCGGTGCCTTAAGGTTTTACGGTTGCACTAGAGACAAGTCCACAGCCATGTAAGTTAGTGTCATGAAAAATGTATGGTTTGTCGAGCTAAACTCGAGAGGTCTTCAAGGCCCTGAAAGGTTGCGAACATTCATAGGGTGAAGAGAAGGTGGTTGGCTAGAGAGATAGGTGGGTCCATTTTATAACAAAACTAAGAAAACTCTAGTTTTATAAAAATAAATAAAAGGAAGGTATTTAGGGCTTACCTGAAACTCATTGACACGTGGAGGATCGTGATTGGTTGAGGATGAGCAAGCTAG
>JZKD02S0451789.1:251153-263106 GCA_000966675.3 Picea glauca
TTAAGTTTAATGTTATCTTTTCAGCCATTGATTTCATTTCTTCAGTTTTCACATTTAGACTGCTTAACATTCAGGAACTAGTTTGGATATCTCATGAGATGAAGAAGCTTCATTTTATTACAATAGAAAGTTTCATAGGATGGTTGCTGAGTTGTGTGGAGTGATAAGTAGAAAGAACTTAGTTGTTTTCAGTTTATCTTTTACATGCATATACAGAACAGTACCGGTTAGTACCGAGTAGTGCAAACAAGTGCAGAACAGAGTAGGGTACAGTAGCTCTTTCCAGTGAGTTTCTCTTAGCAGTTCAGAGATTAGTTTGGCATCCTTTAAACCCCCTCTTCAACCCTGCATTTCCTGTGCTGGTTCCTCTAAGTCTACCTTCCCGGGTTGACAATTAAATGTTGATTTACATGGTATATCTGCAGCTCGACAGTTTTCTTTGATGATATTCTCATCTATAGTAAAACTTGGCCAGCCCATATCACCCATGTCGATCAAGTTTTCCATCTCCTCTCCAAGCACAAACTCTTTCTCAAACAGTCTAAATGTGCTTTTGGCACCTCTAAAGTTGAGTACCTGGGTCATATTTTTGGCAAGGATGGTATCATGGTGGATCCTAAGAAAATTGAAGCTATATAGAATTGGCCTCGTCCTAAAACTCTTAAAAGTTTGTGTGGTATCCTAAGTTTAATGGGCTATTATTGCAAGTTTGATCAGAATTATCGAAAAATTGCAACTCCCCTCACAACTCTCCTTAAAAAGAATTATTTCAGTTGGACTCTCGCAGTTGACCAATCCTTCCAAGCCTTGATAGAAGCTATGTGTACTGCTCCTATCTTGGCACTACCTAACATCACCAAGACCTTTGTTTTGGAATGCGATGCATCAGGGAGAAGCATAGGGGCAGTCCTCATGCAAGATGGTTGACCTTTTTCTTTCACCAACAAATAGTTGTCGTAGCGACATTTGGGCTAATCAATCTATGAAAAGGATATCTTGGCTATTTTGCATGCAGTGGATCTTTGGTGCCCTTATATGTTGGGGAAACGCTTCCAAATTAAAACGGATCATCAAAGCCTCAAATATTTCCTGGAACAATAAATTTCATCCCTGGAGCAATAAAAATGGATGACCAAGCTATTTGGGTATGATTATGAGATCATTTACAAGAAGGGAAAAGAAAATGCAGTGGCTGATGCCCTTTCCAGGAAATATGAAGAAGATGGATACCTCTTTTCCCTCTCATTCATTGTAGCAGATTGGCTTCAAGATGTTCTCCGAGAATGGTGTCAAGACCCCAAACTTACCAACCTAATCCAAAAACTACAATAGTATCCTCAAGCTTCTCCATGGTTCTCTTGGCACAATGAAGAGTTTCGTTATAAAGGTCTCCCATATTTAAGCAAACAATCGACCCTTAAATCCATGGTGCTCTATGAGTTTCATGCTTCACCTACAGTTGGGCATTCATGTTTTTCCAAAACTTATGAATGGGTCAAACGTTCTTTTTTATAAGACGATATGAAACAAGACATCCACACCTTTGTGGCCGAATGTGATACCCGTCAATGCAATAAGGGCGAGACTGTCAAAACTCTTGGCACACTCCAACCGCTTCCGCTTCCACCCACTATTTGGATGGATATTTCTATGGATTTCATTGTTGACTTACCTAAATCATGCAATAAGTCAGTCATCATGGTGGTCGTGGATCATCTTTCCAAATATGCTCATTTGTGTGTTCTTCAACACCCATTCACAGCCTCCACAATGGCTCAAGTTTTTATGGATAATATCTTCAAACTCCATGGCATGCCTCATTCTATTGTTTTTTATCATGATCCAACTTTTACCAACAATTTTTGGCAAGAATTATTCAGGCTCCAGGGAACCCAATTGCATCTTAGCATTGCCTACCATTCCCATATTGATGGCCAAACTGAAGCAGTAAACAAGTGTTTGGAAACATATTTGGGGTTTTTTGCGTCAGACAGAAAAAATTAGTGGGTTCAATGGTTACCCCTAGATAAATGGTGGTACAACACCTCTTACCATACGGCCACCTGCATGACTCCCTTTGAAGCAGTCTACAGAAAAATGCCACCATCGGTTATCCCATACATTTCAGGTGACTCCAAGGTTTAGGAGGTTGACCGCAATCTAATAGTCCGCACAACCATTATTCGTACTCTTAAATAAAATTTGTTCATGGCTCAAAACCGCATGAAGCAATAGGCAAATCAGGGTCGTTCTGAACGTCAATTTGCTTAAGGGGATCAGGTGCTTCTCTGTTTTCAATTATACAAACAAACTTCACTCAAATCCCAGCACTGTCAGAAACTTGCCCCCAAATTTTATGGTCTTTTTACTATTCTCAAATGAGTGGGGCTAGTGGCCTGCCAATTACCCTTGCACAGACACTCTAAGATACATCTTGTTTTTCATGTTCGTGCCTAAATAAAGTGATTGACGCTAAGTGCCAAACCTAGACCAGTCTACCAAAGTTGGATGAAGAAGGTTCCATTTGGTTGCAGCCACAGGCAGTATTGGACCAGCGCGAGCGTTGTCTCCATTAGTGCACCATCAAGGAAGTTTTAGTTCAATGGAAGGATACTCGACTAGAAGATGCCACCTGGGATCCAACTACTATTCTGTAACAATTCCCTCCTCTCAAGCCTTGAGGACAAGGCTCTTTTTCAAGGGGGAGGGAATGTTAGGGACCCAACCTCCCTAACCCCTCATGTATGTAGAATAATATATTTTTCATGTAATAAAGGTTGATAGTAATAAATAAGGCCCAGTTAATAATGTGAACATGTCTAATGTAAGAAGACTTAATAGAAGCTTCTGCTTTTAGAAATATCTTCCTCTAGATTGTTCTTTTGAAGATAGATTTAGTATAAATAGGAGTAGAAGGAATGAGAAAGCTTCGTCCTGAGAATTATTGTAATAGAGCACTTCTCTGTTGGAGGTTTCCCCATCCAAGAGGCAAGTGAACATTTCTTTCTATCAATAAAGGTATCATCTTTGGTGTTTTAGTTCTCTACATTTTGTTGTTCCACTAGTATTTGCTTCAGTATTTCTATTTTTTGCTTATTATAATAGATATGGTACCTAATAGGTTTGCAGATATATACCTAGATAAATTGATTTAACAAAAAAATTATTGGACAAAACATAGGCTAATTAATAGAAATGAAAGGCCATAATGGGCATCAACAACATAATCTACTTGTGTTGCCAAGTTGCAATATTCACCCCCATAAGAGTCAATTGAGTCTTCCAGCAAGGCAATAGAGCAAAACAATTGAAGACTTCAAGTACAGTGTATGTAGGAGGGATATTAATGTGTATTGAGATGCATGCCACTACGTCAGAGAGAGTGTCTAGGGAGGCTAAGAATTCCAATTTTCTTCCTTGCAACAAGATCGAAGTGGCATGAGATTCCACTTCCTAATCCCTTCATCCTAGGAGGTTCTTCACAACCTCTAGAACATGCAACTAGTCTTTAGCTTTATTTACCTCAGATTTTTTTTTTCAGTCATGGAGTTCTTTCACTTTTCTCATTCCAAAGTTGAGGAATGTTGGACAACTGAGAGGGGGGGTGAATCAGTTGTTATTGTGCTTAAACAATTATGCCTATTTTAAACTCTTTACAGAACACTCAATGACAATCGCAATAATGTAGGGAGGTAAGCAATAGAGTATTCAACATCAATCACACACATGAAATATACAGAGACAGGTATTTCTTCAGGAAACCCATAAAGGGAAAAACCTCTTCTTCTTGATATGATATGTAATCTTTATTTTCTGTACATTATCATTCTTATGAGCTCCAACTCCTTCCGAGGCTACAACCTCTGTTTTAAAAGAAGCAACTTGTTGAGAGCACCAACTCTTTGGTTTCTCTAGCACCCACTAGAAGGAAGCACCAACTCCCTGGTTTCTCTAGCACCCACTAGAAGAAAGCACCAACTCCCTGAGTATTCCAACACCAACTGGATGGAAGCACCAACTTCCAGTTACATAGGCACCAACCTGTATAACAGAGAACAATAGTTCTCTCTTGCACCACCCTACCACCCTGGTTTTCCTGGCTGCAACCAGATGGAAGCTACAACTCCCTATGTTTGAGCACCTACTTGAACCTTTGAAGACAGTGGTCCTCCCTACCCTACAACCCTGAAATATAAATCTTTGCTTTTCTTGAATTTATCACAGTGATACAACATTTATCTATGGCTTACCAGTCTCATCACTATTCTGCTACATTGCTCTTCTCTACTTGGATCAGTCTCTCTCTGCTCACATAGTGTGCACTTTCTGTTCTTCTCTATTTTTATGCTTTGTGCACCATCTCACCTCTATTCGCTATGCCTCTACATTCTCTTCCCTGCGTCATTGTTCTTCCCTACAGATAGTTCACTGCAACTCTTCCTCACTACTCTGTGTATCACACCCACAAACTCACCTCACTTCTCTGTCATGCATCGTTTCCTCACGTCAATTCATCTGCCTGATCATCATGGAAAATCTTCATGTTCTTTGGCGATCTAGCCCTGTGTGTTCATCATTAATGAGTGTTATGCTGAGATTCCTTAGCTTCTCTGGCATTAGAAACTCTTCTTCTTCTCTGTCAGTTACAGCCAGTCAATTATGGCTTCTTCGGCTCCTAAGCCCCTTCCTTCATGTGATCATTGGTGGTGACCATACACTTAGGATTATCGAGAGCTTATCAATTCAAAGATCATGATTCAGTCTCCTAAAATGGATGACTATCGTAACTTTGGCACTTTTCTCTTCAGGTCTTCGTGACTTCCAACTTTTCAAATCTCTTGAATACAATATCGTCGAACAAATTGGACGGTTCACATTTATATCTCTGAACCAAATCAATGGTTATATTCAATCCTTACATATATCCTTCATTGCTTAATCCGACGGCCAGGACTTAATCAAGAAATGATATGGATGGCCACCTTTTACTTAGTGACTTCATCTATTATGCTTACGCTATCTTTCCATTGTGTTTTGATCAATAGTTGATAATACACCCGACATCAGATCGACGGTCGAGATCTCCTTCGGGTCTTCGGACTTCGTAGATTTAGAGTCTCAACACTTTCTTTCCTCTATACGTCAATCTTCTGGAGCTGACAAGCCTCTAACACGTGTCCCTCTCGGATTAACAATCGAGATCTCCTCGGGTCTCCAGACTTCGGAGATTTCAAATCTCAACCTGTTCTTTCCTCCGGAGTGATCATCTGCTAAGTCAGTCATCACATAGTGGAGAACGCTTGATGTTGGTTAACGTTTTCACTTACACTATCCTTCCACTATAGTAGATCGATGGATGAGACTGCTCCCAAAGTGATCTTCAGATCGAACGTCTTGTGTCCACTTTGGGTCTCCAACATTCGGGACTTCGGGTCTTTGGGCGAGTACTGGTGGTAAAACTCCCAAAGCAAAACTCCTGGATTGACGTAACTCTTGCATCACGAGCTGAGTAGCTACCACGTGTCACTCAGATTCATGATTTGTACGTACCTGAAATGTTGATTTCAACTTGACACTTGTCGTTCTCTTACTGTGCCACATGTCCTTGCTGACGTAGACTGTTGACGTGGACTTCTGATGTGGTCTACCACTATGCCCTTTTGTTGACGTGGTCTACTGCATGACCAACATCCCTGATCCAATGGTCCTCATTTTTCCTCTAAATCCGACGGTCCTCATTCATTTCAGATTTCTTGGCTTCGGGTATTTCACATCTCAAACCTTCCGGAGTGTAACCTCCTCGCAACTTTAAACCCGAACTAAGTGTTGTTCGTCGATCAGGATCTTATATCGACGGCTTGATCTGTAAACATTGCAGCTCTGCTAGCTTATCCTGTCCTTCCACTTGAAAGTGATCTGATGACTGACAGGAATTCGCATAATCCAATTCTCAAATCTCAAGCTCTCGAGAGTGTAACCTCCTCGCGTCTTTAGACCCGAAGTGAATGTTGTTCATCGATCATGAACTTAGATCGACAACTCCATCTTTCTGCGATGTGTCTTTGTTGGCTTATCCTATCCTTCCACTTGAGAGTGATCCGACGATTGTCAAGATTCTTGAAGCACATACACAATCAATAATGATTGTGGAACCACAATTTGCGAGTGTTTTAACTCGTCACCCAAACTCCGCAATGAGAAGATGTGCGCTATTGGAGAGTCAACCACAATCGTTGATCTTCAAAGATATAAGATCGGATGGTCCTGACTGATTGCGGGATTGGAACTAGCATGACGTTTAATTCTCCTTCCGATCTCCACAATTTATCCTTGTCATTGATCTGGCAATTGTGCATCCGACGGTCATGACCTAATATGACTTAAACGCATTGTTTGTTGGATTAACCACCGTCATAGATCTTCGAAGCTATGAGATCTGATGATCTAGATGAATTGTGGGATTGTAACTAGCGAGTAGTTTAATTCATCTTTCGCTCCCCGCAATGAATCCATGTCGTTGATCTGGCTTGCAGATCTGACGATCTTGATTTGATCTGAGTTTATCTCGCCATCTCTTATGATATTTTGATCTTCATTTGCTAACTCTCCTGATCTTTAATCTCCATTCGCTTCCTTCTGCTTTGCCTTTTTTTTCTTGCCATCAATGACAAGCACACTCCTGCCTGCCAAATCTGCCAACAATATCCCCCTTTGGCATTGATGGCAACCCTCAAAGGTTGCGCTAGACTGCTTGGACCTCCAACTGTAGCATCCAGACCATTCCTTTTCTCCCCCTTTGACATCAATGTCAAAGAAAACATGCTCCCCTTGAGCTGTTGCAGCAATTTTCGGAGGTATCAGATATTCAACCAACACATACTCTCCCTGACAGGATGGACTCACTTAGGTGAGAGTAGGGATGACACCAAGCTTCTGACGAAGATATTCAAAAGGTGTCTTGGCTAGGGGTTTAGTAAAGATGTCTACAATGTGTTCTGTGGAAGGAATATAATTCAGCTGAACAACTCTGTTTGTAACCTGTTCTTTGAGAAAATGATACTTTATTGGGATATGTTTCATCTTTGAATGGAGAATAGAATTCTTCGAGACACTAATGGAACTGGTGTTATCACAGTGACGTGGAATTGAATCAGTGTAAGTTACCTTCAAATCTGCAAGAGTTTGTAACATCCATAAAATCTAAGTGCAGCAAATAGCAGCAGCAATGTACTCTGCCTCTGTAGTTGATAATGAGATAGATCCTTTCTTTTTACTGAGCCATGCTACTAATGAATCACCTAAGAAGAATGCACCTCCACTGGTGCTCTTTCTCTCATCCAAACAGTTTGCACAATCAACATCTGAATATGCAATTAATTGTAAGTTCTAATTTATAGGATACCAAAGACCACAAGTCATTGTACCCTTCAAATATTTGAATATCCTCTTGATAGCTGCTAAATGAATTTGTTTAGGGGCAGCCTGATAACGACCTACCATTCCAATAGCCTGCATTATATCAGGACGAGATGTTGTGATGTACAGAAGACTGCCTATCATTGATCAATATGTTCTTTGATCGACATCAAGTGAAATATCATCTTTACTGGGCTTGGAACCAACCACCATAGGTGCACTGACAGGAGAGGAATCTTCCATCTGAAACCTCTTTAACATCTCTTTCAAATATTGTTCTTGAGATATAAATATCCCTGCAGAACTCTGATTGATTCGTAAACCAAGAAAATATGACAGTTCTCCTATCATGGACATCTCAAACTCAGTCTGCATTGAATTAGAAAACCACTGAATTGAAAGGTCATTAGTGCATCCAAAGATAATGTCATCTACATAAAACACAACAACTAATAAATCAACACCTTCATATTTTATATATAGATTAATGTCAACATTACCTTTCTTGAACCCTTTTTCCTGTAGAAATTTGTCCAGTCTATGATACCAGGCTCATGGTGCATGTTTCAATCCATATAATGCCTTTTTCAACTTACAGACTTAGTTAGGATTATCTTTCAGTGAGAATCCTTTAGGTTTCTCCATGTATACTTCTTCTTCTAGGTCTCCATTAAAAAAATCTGACTTAACATCCATCTGATATACTTTAAAGTTCTTATGACATGCATAGGCCAGAACCATTCTGATGGCTTCCAACCTTGCCACTGGTGAAAAAGTTTCATCAAAATCTTGTCCTTCAACTTGTGCATACCCCTTACAGACCAATCTGGCTTTATTCTTAACAATTTGTCCTTGTTCATTTATTTTATTCTTAAACACCCATTTGGAGCCAATTGCATTCTTATATGCAGGTCTAGGAACAAGCTCCCAAGTATTGTTCTTCTCAATCTGAGCCAGTTCCTCATTCATTGATTTTAACCAATTTTCATCTTCACTAGCTTCATTGAAGTTCTTGGGTTCCACCATGGATATTAATGCTATATGTGATTGCTCAGTGTTTTTTATTATCCTTATCCTGGTTTGTACACCTTTGTCTTTCTCACCAATTATCTGACTTGCGGGATGATTCTTTTGAGTAATCCTAGAGGAAGGATTTGATGTTGTCTGATGATTTGAGTCTGCCTGAGTATTTGCATCTTCACCTAGCTCAGAGTCTTCTTTTTCTTATTCTTGGACTTGTTCAGCTTCAACTTCAACTATATCCTATGTTGTTGATTTAGTATTGCTCTCCTCTCTTACTGGGACTCCTTCATCAACTTTTATGTCAGAACAATCAACCAATTTATGTAGCCTCTTATTATAGCATATGAATCCTTTACTGTTTGTAGAATACCCTAAGAAGATGCCTTTATCAATCATGTCATCATACTTGCCAAGCTTTTCATTATTATTCTTTATGTAGCCCTTACTCCCAAAGACTTTGAAGTGTTTGATTGTAGCAGGTCTTCCATGCCACAGTTCATAAGGTGTCTTGTCATTGTGTGGTATGAGATGAGCTTTATTAAGAATATGGATTTTTGTGTGTATTGCTTCTACCCAGTAGGTTTGACCAATGTTCTTCTCACTCATCATTGACCTGGCCATTTGTTGAACTGTTTTGTTTTGCCTCTCAACTACTCCATTTTGATGTGGAGTTCCTGGGATTGTGTATTCTCTTTTGATCCCATGTTTATCACAGAATTCCTTGAAATCACTTGACAAAAATTCTCCTCATCTGTCTGATCTTACAACCTTTAATCTATTGCCTGTTTGATTCTCAGTTAAAGTCTTAAATATTTTAAATTTCTCAAATGCTTCATCTTTTTCTTTGAGAAAAGAAACCCAAGTGAGTCTTGAGTAATCATCAATGATCACCATGAATTAGTTTTCCTTCCCTGTGCCTTCCTGTCTTGATGGTCCACATAGATCCATATGAATTAATTGGAGTGGTTTCTCTGTTGAAGTAGAGTTCTTGGATTTAAATTGTGTCCTGGTTAGCTTTCCTACTTGGCAGGGTTTACACACAGAATCTTGTGGCTTTGATATTCTTGGAAGATCTTTTACTGCCTCCAGACTTTTGAGCTTGATTAAGTGGTCAAAGTTTAGATGTCCAAGTCTCCTATGCCATAACCAGCTCTCATCATGTTTGCTTAGATGACACTCTTCTCTATCTTATTTCAACACATATACATTATTATTTGTCCTTATGCCTTTAGCCACCACTTGTCCTAAATTTACAGATTTTATCTTACAATCTTTGGAAGTGAACACCACTTCACATCCTCTGTCACACATTTGACTTACACTRAGCAAATTATGTTTCAGCCCATCTACAAGCAGAACATCCTAGGCTTTTCCTTTACCATTACTCAAACTCACCATCCCTTTACCCTTGATTTTACTTGGTTCATCATTTCCAAAGGTTACATTTCTTGTTTTGCTTTTACTTATAGACATAAACTTATCCTTGTCTCCAGTCATGTGCTTGGAACATACACTGTCTATATACCAGGGGTCTTCTTTTTTTTGAGCTAAAAGTACTAGGCCACATTTTTCACTATCTTTCTTTTTCCATGTGCTGGCATTTCTAGCTAAAGGATTTATCCTTGGATCTGCCTTATACTTCTTCAGATGGCAGTTTGCAGCTTTGTGGCCGAAGTTATGACAGTTATAACATTCGAGCTCATTGTTCAGTAGGTCAAGGTGATTGGTGCTATGTTGTCTATTCATTGGCTGCTTAGTTCTATGTTGTAAGGATTGTTTATTTCTTGACCTCCCCAGATGCATGTCTCTAAACTTAATTTGACAATTTGCAATCTTATGACCAAAATTAGAAAGTAAAAACAGTAGCCATAGAAGAAATTTTGGTACCTGAAGGATGGCCTTCTTCTTGACATTTGTTGCTCCATCTTCTGATCTCTTTGTTTTTTATCAGGGATCATCTTGTCTTTATTAGCTTTTGGTGACAGAGTACTCTCATGGTCTTATTGTCTACTAACTTGGAACTTGATCATCTTTACTGGCTCTTTGCTTTCTGGTTGTTTGCTACTTGAACCATTTACATAACCTAAACCAATCTTCAACAAAGGAGATCTTTGTTTGCTCAAAATAGCATTAAGTTCTGATGTGGATTTAATGCTTGAAAGGTTTTAGAGATACAATGTTTTAAACTTCTCCATCTCTTTTCTGGTTTTTACTACATCTTCTTCCAAGGCTTCACATCTTGCCTTGTTTTATGATAGTTGATGTTTCATAATGTCCTCTATTTTGTTTGCCTCTTCTAATTCCACTTTTAGAAGGGCAAAGTCTTCATTAGGTCTTTTATTGTCTCTCTCGAACTATATCAGCAATTGTTTTTTTCTTTTTCTTCTTAGATCTGAGTCTAGCAATTTATTCTAGAGCATTGATTAGTTCTCCTTCCAAGTCAATCACAACTTCTTCATTGTCAACATCACTTCCTGTGCCTTTATTATCATAATCCTCTTTGTCCATAAGCATAAAGTCATTAGTCTTATCTTCACAGGAAGAGTCACTATCCGTGTCTTCTCAAGAGTCATCATCATTTACACATAGACTTTTCTTTTTACCAAATCTCTTGGGTTTGTACTTCTTTTCACCTTCATAATTCTGATCCTCTTTATTGTGTGGACACTTAGATGAAAAGTGACCTGTATTTCCACAGTTAAAACATTTGAAGGGAAATTTGCCTTGGTACTTGCCTGATCCTTTCTTTAGTCTTCTCACAATTTTTTCTTCAATTTCATCAGGCTCGGAATCCTCATTCTTATGTGCTATAAATGATGCTTCTCTAGAGGTGGGTTTATCTTTACCTATCCTCATTTCATAGGCAGTCAGAGTTCCTAGGAGTTGGTCAATAGACATATCTTTTAGATCATTAAGTTCTTCTATAGTAGAGACCTTTGCGTTGAACCTATCTGGCAGAGATCTCAAAATTTTCTGAACTAGAGCGACATCCTCAATTTTTTCACCAAGTCCTATCATTGCATTTACTTGTTCTTCAACTCTCAGAAAGTACTTCCTAACAGTTTCATCCTCTTTCATTTTTAGTTGTTCAAATTGTAATATGTAGGTTTGAAGCTTGGCATCCTTTACCTTCTCATTACCTTCATAACTACTGATGAGTTTGTCCCACATTTCTTTGGCAGATTCTAAGTTCATAACTTTTACAAATTTTGTTTCTGCAAGCCCATTCAGAATAGCATTCATAGCCTTAGCATTGAAGCTGAATTCTAGCTTGTCATCCTCAAAAGCTAGTACAACTGGTTTTACATAACCAGTCTCTACCACGTGATCCTAGACATCTGCACCTAAAGCCATTATGTAGGTTCTCATCCTAACTTTCCAGAAGGTAAAGTTTGTTCTATTGAACAGGGGGGCCTTTTTGGTTGAAGTTCCTTCATGACTAGTCATGTTTAAGCTCTAGGATCTACCCTTAGATAAAAGGAACCGGCTCTGATACCAATTGTTGGACAACTGA
>JZKD02S0451789.1:274896-289880 GCA_000966675.3 Picea glauca
AAGGGGGAATTATTCATGTCTATTAATCCCAAGCTACCTTTCTAAAATGATTTTGTATGAACCTTCTATTTTTTTCTTTTGAGTGTTTCAAAGCCCCAATCATTGAATACATGTAAGAGGGTTGGTGGGAAAAGTCACCTCACATATTTATTGAAAGCATGGGGCTGAGTAGAATCACCATTGGGGAATGTGAGAGTCAAATTGCATGGGTAAAATGAAATTCAAATGGGGAAAGAAGGAAGTCTTTACAGTTGGGTAGAAGAAAGGAAATGTGTGTGGGGAGATGGGATATAGTAGGAAGCCATAGTGGGCATGTAAGGTAGTTTGTTGGAGCTATAATTTCATGGAGAATTAGGCTGTAGGCCTGTGAGTAAGATTTTGAGCAAGAAATTTGCAAAGTGAGCAGGTAAGTTGTTGTTGTTAGAAATCTTGTTGTAGTTGTACATTCCTGGAGTCCACAATGGCCAACCTGTGTTGGACCCCTATAGGGAAGTGGGATAGCTTGAGGGATTGTGTGGCAGAGAAGGGGATCCCATTCCTTGGGTTGTGCAGGTTGATAGGAAAGAGAGCGGGTGGATTGGCATGGATGTAGGAATTAGCTTTCTGTGAGGGGACAATAGCTATCCTTAGGAACCACCTTCTTCTTGACAAGTCATAGCCCCAGCTTGGGGGTCACTTGCTACTGAGAACTAGAGTAGCAAGTCTACGCTTGGGTGGAACGTCTGTCCTCTTCAACTGGTTTCATATTTCCTTACAAAGATAAGTGTTTTTATCTATGTTCACTATTTTTATTTATGGGTTTAATTGTTGTGCATTCTACTCTATGTTATAAGTATTTAGATGTTGTTGTGTGCACATAAAATATAATCACATTCACATTTTTAAGTATTCTTGTTAGTTGCATATTTCTTTTTATCATGTTGCATGCATTTAGTTTAATGGGTATCAGAAATTTTGTTGGATTAGTAGCGGGTGAGCTACATTTCCTATTATAGGTTATATGGGAAACATATAGTAACTCTATCTTCAAAGACTTGGTCTACATCCCACTTCAAATTCACAATAAAAGTTAATAGTGTGTACAATTTCTTCTTGTCACTCTAAATCCTAAAAGGAAAAGGATTGTTCCACCTTTATTCTTGGATGAAAAGTTACTCCTTAGGGTTGCTTTGATCATGCATCCTAAGGGAACTTTTGACATTGTAGAGCATAAGGGGCTATTTATCTAACAAGATATTGATGACAATATTTTGGGATGGGTTTAGATAGGCTCCAAGTTGTAGGAATATGTATGATAGTTATTTAGTGGTTGAATGGAGGATAAGGAAGAAATATAAACCTTATTGAGTTGTTAATAGGGACTATGGAATTGAAGCAACATTTTTATACATCTTTTTTATCTACACAAAGATGAAAAACAATTTGTAAATGGACCAAGTTGTCATATAATGCAATGGGATCTCCTTCTAGTGAGTTGCAAACAATCCACTACAAAGAAAGTGCAACTCAAATGTTACCTAGGAGGAATTTCCGGCGACTCAAGTAGTCCCCTACTTTTTATATGATTCTTTTGAATTCAAATGTCTAGTGATGAACTCTTTGCTTTTATTATGCTCAATTGGTATATATTTCAAATACTAAACTATGAGGTCAATATGAAGATTGTACATGTAACTTTTAACTTTTATTCCGGAATAAGGCAAAATTCAAATTTTTAAGACTTTTAGATAGGTTGTTTTGTATATGCACATACATAACTATAAAATGAATCTTTTAGTTTTGAAAAAAATTTAAAATATAAGTGAATTTGTTGTTTTTTTAAGCAAATTAAGAAGGTTAGTTTTCTTTTTCAAGGGGTAAGTGGTATAGTGATATTACACTGAGGAGGTGGACTTTTTCTTGTATTTAAATTTCAAATCTTTATAAATATTTTATGTAAAATATTTTAATAATATAAATTAGTTAAATTAAGCTAGTGTGATTGGTTTCGAAGGGTTTCATTATGTATTATGTATGGTAATTCAGGTTTGAAACTTCGTAGTAGTGAGAGGAGACACCTAAAATCCAGTCATGTTAAGGGTTGGTGTGGACCAAGTCAGAAGGGTTTCATTATGTATTATGTATGGTGACTCAAGTTTGAAACTCCGTAGTAGTGAGAGGAGACACCTAAAATCCAGTCATGTTAAGGGTTGGTGTGGACCAAGTCAGGTGCGATCGCTGGTGATTTTGATGGCTTAGATGGCCATGAGTCAAGATTTCTTAAATCAAAGACTAATCTTGCAAGTCACGAATCTATTAGCAAACCAAAAATAATAATAAAACACAAATCATTATAAGAGACACCTAAAATCCAGCCATGTTAAAGATTGGTGTGGACCAAGCCAAGTACGATTGCTGGTGATTTTGATGACTTAGACACCCCTCAGTCACAACTTCTTAAATCAAAATCTAATCTTGCAAGTCACAAATCTATTAGCAAACCAAAAATAATAATAATAACACAAATCATTATATTGATCTTCAAAACATACCAAAAAAACATAAATTCAGTTAATATTTACATAAAAACATTATAATTTAATTATATTATTTTTTGTTATATTTTTTTTTTTAAACTATTTCTTCATTTTTCAAAAAAAAATCTATATTAATTAATTATCTCATCATATTTATAATTTTATATAGAGATGTATTTAAATGTCCACATTCCATTAATTTTATGAATTTATAAAATCCTCCATGATAAGTTAAATGGATTCCAAATTTATTTATCAATAATGAAGATGATTATTGATACAATGAAGTTTTAAAATAATAATTATTATTATTTATAAAATAATGAAGATGATTATTGATGTAATGCGAACATTTTTAAATTTTTTATTTTTATAATCAATATTATAATTTTTATAATTAATTTTATAATGATTTTTAATAATAATAAATATTAATGTAATAATTTTTAAAATAATTTATATTTTTTTTGTTAGTTAAATTTTGTGGATTGGTTTTGTAGTTGAGATGCCACGACATAAGAGCACAGTCACCCTTTAATATGATTGAATTTGAAATGCATAACACCCTTTAATATGATTGAATTTGAGGTGTCCCAAAATTTTTAAACCGATGATTTTACTCACAAAATACTTTAATAACACACTACCTCACCAACTACACTATCAAAACTTTAAGTAATTTATAATTATTGTTTATAAAATTTATAATTAATTATATAATAATAAAAATATTAATGTGATAATTTTTTAAATAATATATAATTATTATTTATAAGATTTATAATAAATTATAAAATAATAATTATAAAATAGATTATTTAAAGCATCCTAAAACATTTTATGTTTTTCACATGATTGTAACAATCTCCACTCTCTTTGTGCCTAATGCTTCACCTTTTATATGTGTTGCTTCACGTTCCTTATCACATCACTTTTTATGTGGGCTTGTTATTCCTCGCGATCCCTTATGCATTGGTTTCTCATGTACTTTTTCTCTATGCCATATATTGTGCCTATTTATATAATAGATTATTTTAAGTATGATACACACTTCTTCTTTTTTTATGTTTCTAAGTTACATTTGGTGTACCTAATTTCTATCATGCTCTCTATGCATTAGGGAAGTTGAAGTAGTGTGTATGATGCAAGAGGAATGAACATTATTATTATCATTATGGTGAAAGTTTAGAAGGGGAAGCATGCTCTCTAGGGAAGTTGAAGTAGTGTGCATAGAAAGTGAAGCGAAGGATGTAAGAGGAATGAACATTATTATTATCATTATGGTGAAAGTTTAGAAGGGAAAGCATGGGAGGGGATTATATTAGTTAGAATCATGAGGAAGATGAAGAGTTAAGTGAAACTAGGAACAAGAATAAATAGGAGGTCCTGAAACATGATGAGGTTGCTTGAATGAGTGGTTAGTCAATGTCATAGTAAAGTTGTAGAGTTATACATAGAACTAAAGTAGAGTGTTGAGTCACACGCAACATATTTTTAATATATTGATGTCTTACCAATAAAAATGACATATTTGTAATATATTGATGTCTTACCAATAAAAATGACATATTTGTAATATATTGATGTCTTACCAATAAAAATGATTATAGATATTCTCTTTTATATGCGCACATTATTGTTGTGATGTCCTTGTGAATGTTTTCTTTATTTCCTACAATTTATTATATGTTTTTTTTTACAGTAATGATGGTTTTTAATATTATCAAAATTGTTGTTAAACTTGTTCAAAATTCTTACATTCTCGAAACAACCAGTCTTATTTCCATAGCTAAAATGAGAGTATAAATTGCAATACTTAATCAATCCAACCAAACTACCATGCTTAAGGGTTTTGTTAGGGACCCAACCTTCCTAACGCCTCCTGTAGGTAGAATAATATATTTTCCATGTAATAAATGCATATATTAATAAATAAGGCCTAGTTAATAACATGAACAGGTATAATGTAAGAAGACTTAATAGAAGCTTCTACTTCTAGAAAGATCTTCCTCTAGATTGTTCTTTTGAAGATATATTTAGTATAAATAGGAGTAGAAGCCATGATAAAGCTTTGTCTTGAGAATTATTATGATATAGCGTTGCTCTGCTAGAGGTTTCCCCCTCGAAGAGACAAGTGAACATTGCTTTCTATTAATAAATGTATCATCTTTGGTGTTTTGATTCTCTACATTTTGTTGTTTCGTTGGTATTTACTTCATGATTTCTATTTTTTGCTTATTATGATAGATTTGGTACCTAACAAGTGGTATCAGATCAATTACCTCCGCAGACACTGTGGGAAAATTTTTCAAATTAGAGACGTGTAATGTTGGCATCTTTAAAGCACAGAGCTCAATCGTTCAGTGAGTAAAATGAGGAAATACAAACAATTTCACGGGGTTGTCTAGAAACTAAAGTTTCACCTTGTTGGAAACCTATGTAACACATGTTGGTACCCTTCGAGTAGTACCACATCAAACATAATTTTTACACGGCCATCACTCCCACATATTGTTAAGTATATCTAGATTCCCCTAGGTCTCCTGAAACCATCCCTAGCTCAATTGATCGGTCGCCTGACTGTTATAGTGCTACCGAGAACAACACTCAGGAAGATACTCTCTAGTACCTGGGTAATCGAATAGTACGACTAAGGGTACAGACAAGCTTCCTAATTTGGTGCCCTGAGATATTGGTTCGAGCACTACTGTTCGACCCCACATGTATCAAAGAGCTATAGCATAGGGCAAACCCTTGTCCGTATAAACCTTGAAAACCCTAACCGGGGGGAAACATACCAAACAAGGAACAAAAAGGATATTTTGGGTACACAATCCTTCCCCTGCAATTTGGTTGCGAAATTACTACACAATTTTTCCTGTTAAGAATTTGAGAATTTTGACACTGCAGTATTACTCAGGTCGGAGTATAACTCCACATGAGTAAAAACAAATTATGGGTCTTTCCCACACCATTATTTGAGACCTATCCCATAGAATTCCTCTCTTCGCCTTGATCACAGTGATACCTATCATTTTTAAGCCTTTTTTCTCATGGACCCATCCCCTTCCCGACACCCTTATTTCCCACTTACTCCATTGACTTCCTATAGTTTCACTGATCGCAGTGGTATATATCACTTATCTATTTTTTTGTCTGTGGACCCACCTATCATCCCCAAGTGGATCCCACTTGCCAAGATGAAACCAATCCAAAACGGAATTATGACATCTTTATCGTTGATTCCAAAGTGGACTACATCCAGAAACAACCCAATAGTCTAATTGACGAACTCAATTCCACTCTCAAACAATTCATGAACAATTTCCAGGTTCCTTGCTCCTTTAACCCACCCCTCCATGTTGAAGGTGTTGACTCCAACCATCCCTTGCACTCTCATTCTAACTCCCTATATTGTGACCCTCGTCTTCCGAGAATTGAGGTGACCAAATTTGATGGCTCGGATCCAACAGCTTGGGTCGCTCGGATGGAACATTATTTGTCCCTATATGGCATTACCGATGAGTTGACCAAGCTTCGTTATGGTGTTCTCTATTTGGATCTGAAACGATAGAAATGGTGTTAATGGCATAGAAATACACATCAAGGGTATGTTTCTTGGACATAATTTGTTTCTGAGTTGTATGAACGCTTTGACATGGACACCCACCATTTAGGCCATTTGTACAAGTTGGAACACTCTGGAATAGTGGAATATTTTATCGTTGCCTTTGAGCACTTTTCTTTTCGAATGGAGGGCATGACGTATTCCTTATGTTGTGAATGCTTTATTAGTGGCCTCAAGGATGAAATATGAGCCCAAGTCCTCATGGCTCACCCCCAAACTTGGTTGGAAGCAACTAAATGTGCTAAGGAGGCACAACAAGTCATTTTTTCCTAGAGTAGAAAACCCACTTTTCTTCCCCACCCTAAACCCCCCACTACTACCCCTCAGGCCACTCCTCTCAAGGTGCAAAAATTAACATGGGTGGAAATGCTTGAACACCAACTCAAGGGTATTTGTTATAATTGTGATGATAAATACTTTCCAAGGCACAAGTGTAAAGAAAAAAACTTTTTATGGTCATTTCAGAGGACGTTGCGGATGAATATGTTGAGGTTTCACCTGAGGAAGCGCTACCCCAAGACGATGATCTTAAGCCACCCTTCGATCATCCCAAATTTGAACCCATGATTTCGTTGAATGCTCTCACTGGCTTTTTTGATCCCCAAACCCTCAAGTTAATTGGCTACATTAAGCACCGAAAATTCATCATCCTAGTTGACAGTGGCAGTACTCATAATTTTATTCATCGTCGCCTTGCCCAAGAGATCAATTGTTATATATGTGCAGTCAACAATTTTCAAATCATTATTGCCAATGGTGGTTCCATGAAATGTGGGGCGCGTTGTGAAAATGTGTGCCTACAAATTCGCCAGTATCACTTGAAATATCACATGCTTGCTATTAACATGGGTGGTTGTGACATTGTACTTGGTGTTGAATGGATATGCACTCTCAGCCCCATCACCATGGATTTTAAGGATTTGACCATGCAATTCCAACAGGAGGGACAACAGTATAAATTCCAAGTCATTACAACAGTCTCTTTAGAGATCATCAGTTCCCACCGCATGGAAAAGTTACTCAAAAAAGGTCGTTCTGGTATCATCTCCCAACTCCATTCTATTCTAGCAGGTGAGACACCCTCTATGAATCTCGACCTCCAATCTATTCTTTCCCAACACCGTGCTATTTTCCAAACTCCCTAGGGGATCCCCACCTCCCGTGGTGACCATGACCATTCCATTCCTTTAATCATGAACATTCTTCCTCCTAATGTTCTCCCTTATCGTCATCCCTTTGCTCAAAAAAATGAAATTGAGAAAATCATCCAAGAGTTGTTCGAAGGGGGTGTTATCCGCCCCAATACCAGCCTCTAGTCATCCTCGATAGTCATGGTCCTCAAGAAGGAAGGAACTTGGCACATGTGTCCTAGTTTTTGTGCCCTCAACAAACTTACCATCAAGAACAAATTCTCGATTCTTGTCATAGATGGCCTTCTGGATGATCTCAATGGGGCTCAATACTTTATTAAACTTGACTTACATATTGGCTACCACCAGACACGTATGAAAGAGGAAGACATTCCCAAGACTTCATTTCGCAAGAGGGTTACTATGAGTTCTTGGCCATGCCCTTTGGTCTTTGTATTGTTCCCTCCACTTTTCAAAGCCTCATGAATCATATCTTTTGTCCTTTCCTCTATCACTTTGTGTTAGTTTTCTTTGATGATATTCTCATCTATAGTAAAACTTGTCCAACCCATATCACCCATGTGGATCAAGTTTTCCATCTCCTCTCCAAGCACAAACTCTTTCTCAAACAGTCTAAATGTGCTTTTGGCACCTTTAAATTTGAGTACCTGAGTCATATTTTTGGCAAGGATGGTGTCATGGTGGATCCTAAGAAAATTGAAGCTATATAGAATTGGCCTCGTCCTAAAACTCTTAAAAGTTTGCGTGGTATCCTAGGTTTAACAGGCTATTATTGCAAGTTTGATCAGAATTATCGAAAAATTGCAACTCCCCTCACAACTCTCCTTAAAACGAATTCTTTCAGTTGGACTCTCGAAGTTGACCAATCCTTCCAAGCCTTGACAGAAGCTATGTGTACTGCTCCTATCTTGGCACTACCTAACTTCACCGAGACCTTTGTTTTGGAATGCGATGCATCATGGAGAATCATAGGGGCAGTCCTCATGCAAGATGGTCGACCTTTTTCTTTCACCAACAAATAGTTGTCGTAGTGACATTTGGGCCAATCAATCTATGAAAAGGAAATCTTAGCTATTTTGCTTGCAGTGGATCTCTGGCACCCTTATATGTTGGGGAAACGCTTCCAAATTAAAACGGATCATCAAAGCCTCAAATATTTCCTGGAACAATAAATTTCATCCCTGGAGCAATAAAAATGGATGACCAAGCTATTTGGGTATGATTATGAGATCGTTTACAAGAAGGGAAAAGAAAATGCAGTGGTTGATGCCCTTTCCAAGAAATATGAAGAAGACAGGTCCCTCTTTTCCCTCTCATTCATTGTAGCATATTGGCTTCAAGATGTTCTCCGGGAATGGTGTCAAGACCCCAAACTTACCAGCCTAATCCAAAAATTGCAACAGGATCCTCAAGCTTCTCCATGGTACTCTTGGTACAATGAAGAGTTTCGCTATAAAGGTTTCCCATATTTAAGCAAACAATCGACCCTTAAATCCATGGTGCTCTATGAGTTTCATGCTTCACCTACAGCTGGGCATTCAGGTTTTTCCAAAACTTATGAATGGGTCAAACGTTCTTTTTTCTAAGACGATATGAAACAAGACATCCACATCTTTGTGGCCGAATGTGATACCCGTCAATGCAATAAGGGCGAGACTGTCAAAACTCCTGGCACAATCCAACCGCTTCCGCTTCCACCCACTATTTGGATGTATATTTCTATGGATTTCATTGTTGACTTACCTAAATCATGCAATAAGTCAGTCATCATGGTGGTCGTGGATCGTCTTTCCAAATATGCTCATTTGTGTGTTCTTCAACACCCATTCACAACCTCCACAGTGGCTCAAGTTTTTATGGATAATATCTTCAAACTCCATGGCATGCCTCATTCTATTGTTTGTTTATCATGATCCAACTTTTACGAACAATTTTTGGCAAGAATTATTTAGGCTCCAAGGAACCCAATTGCATCTTAGCATTGCCTATCATTCCTGTATTGATGGCCAAACTGAAGGAGTCAACAAGTGTTTGGAAACATATTTGGGGTGTTTTACGTCAGACAGAAAAAATTAGTGGGTTCAATGGTTACCCCTAGCTAAATGGTGGTACAACACCTCTTACCATATGGCCACTTGCATGACTCCCTTTGAAGCAGTCTACAGAAAAACACCAACATCGGTTATCCCATGCATTCCAGGTGACTCCAAGGTTTAGGAGGTTGACCGCAATCTGATAGTACGCACAACCATTCTTCATACTCTTAAATAAAATTTGTTCATGGCTGAAAACGGCATGAAGCAATAGGCAGATCAGGGTCGTTATGAACGTCAATTTTCTTAAGGGGATTAGGTGCTTCTCTGTTTTCAATTATACAAACAAACTTCACTCAAATCCCAACACTGTCAGAAACTTGCCCCCAAAATTTTATGGTCCTTTTACTATTCTCAAACGAGTGGGGCTAGTGGTCTGCCAGTTAACCTTGCCCATTCACCCTAAGATACATCTTGTTTTTCATGTTTGTGGCTAAATAAAGTGAATGGCGCTAAGTGCCAAACCTAGACCAGTCTACCAAAGTTGGATGAAGAAGGATCCATTTGGTTGCAGCCACAGACAGTATTGGACCAGCGTGAGCGTTGTCTCCATTAATGCACCATCAAGGAAGTTTTAGTTCAATGGAAGGATACTCCACTAGAAGATGCCACATGGGATCCAACTACTATTCTGTAACAATTCCCTCCTCTCAAGCCTTGAGGAAAAGGCTCTTTTTCAAGGGGGAGGGAATGTTAGGGACCCAACCTCCCTAACCCCTCACGTATGTAGAATAATATATTTTCCATGTAATAAAGGTTGATATTAATAAATAAGGCCCAGTTAATAATGTGAACATGTCTAATGTAAGAAGACTTAATAGAAGCTTCTTCTTTTAGAAATATCTTCCTCTAGATTGTTCTTTTGAAGATAGATTTAGTATAAATAGGAGTAGAAGAAATGAGAAAGCTTCGTCCTGAGAATTATTGTAATAGAGCACTTCTCTGTTGGAGGTTTCCCCATCGAAGAGGCAAGTGAACATTGATTTCTATCAATAAAGGTATCATCTTTGGTGTTTTAGTTCACAGTGATTTCACATTAATAGAAATGAAAGGCCATAATGGGCATCAACAGCATACTCTACTTGTGTTTCCAAGTTGCAATATTCACCCCCATAAGAGTCAATTGAGTCTTCAAGCAAGACAATAGAGCAAAACAATTGAAGACTTCAAGTACATTGTATGTAGGAGGGAGATTAATGTGTATTGAGATGCATGCCACTACGTCAGAGAGAGTGTATAGGGAGGCTAAGAATTCCAATTTTCTTCCTTGCAACAAGATCGAAGTGGCATGAGATTCCACTTCCTAATCCCTTCATCCTAGGAGGTTCTTCACAACCTCTAGAACATCCAGCTAGTCTTTAGCTTTATTTACCTCATTTTTTTTTTCAATCATGGAGTTCTTTCACTTTTCTCATTCGAAAGTTGAGGAATGTTGGACAACTCAAAGGGGGGATGAATCAGTTGTTATTGTGCTTAAACAATTATGCCTATTTTAAACTCTTTAAAGAACACTCAATGACAATCACAATAATGTAGGGAGGTAAGCAATAGAGTATTCAACATCAATCACACACATGAAATATACARAGACAGATATTTCCTGAGGAAACCCATAAAGGGAAAAACCTCTTCTTCTTGATATGATATGTAATCTTTATTTTCTATACATTATCATTCTTATGATCTCCAACTCCTCCTGAGGCTACAACCTATGTTTTAAAAGAAGCAACTTGCTGAGAGCACCAACTCTTTGGAAGAAAGCACCAACTCCCTGAGTATTCCAACACCAACTGGATGGAAGCACCAACCTGTATAATAGAGAACAATAGTTCTCCCTTACACCACCCTACCACCCTGGTTTTCCTAGCTGCAACCAGATGGAAGCTACAACTCCCTGTGTTCAAGCACCTACTTGAACCTTTGAGGACAGTGGTCCTCCCTAACCTACCACCCTGAAATATAAATCTTTGCTTTTCTTGAATTTATCATAGTGATACAACATTTATCTATGGCTTACCAGTCTCATCATTATTCTGCTACACTGCTCTACTCTGCTTGCATCAGTCTCTCTCTGCTCGCATAGTGTGCACTTTCTATTCTGCTCTATTTTTATGCGTTGTGCACCATCTCACCTCTATGCGCTATGCCTCTGCATTCTCTTCACTGCGTCATTGTTATGCCCTACAGATAGTTCATTGCATATCTTCCTCACTACTCTGTGTAGCACACCCGCAGACTCAACTCACTTATCTGTCATGCATCGTTTCCTCACGTCAATTCATCTGCCTGATCATCATGGCAAATCTTCATGTTCTTTGGCAGTCTAGCCCTGTGTGTTCATCATCAGTGAGCGTTATGCTGAGATTCCTTAGCTTCTCTGGCATTAGAAACTCTTTGTCTTCTCTATCAGTTATAGCCATTCAATTATGGCTTCTTCGGCTCCTAAGCCCCTTCCTTCATGTGATCATTGGCGGTGACCATACGCTTAGGATTATCGAGTGCTTATCAATTCAACGGTCACGATTCAGTATCCTGAAATGGACGATTGTCGTAACTTCAACACTTTGCTCTTCGGGTCTTCGTGACTTCCAACTTTTCAAATCTCCAGAATACAATATCGTCGAACAAATCGAATGGTTCACATTTATATCTCTAAACCAGATCAATGGTTATATTCGATCCTTACATCTATCCTTCATTGCTTAATCCGACGGCTAGGACTTAATCAATAAATGATATGGATGGACACCTTTTAATCAGCAACTTCATCTATTATGCTTACGTTATCCTTCCACTGTGTTTTGATCAACGGTTGATAGTACACCCGGCATCAGATCGACGGTCGATATCTCATTCGGGTCTTCAGACTTCGGAGATTTAGAGTCTCAACCGTTTCTTTCCTCTGTACATTAATCTCCCGGAGCTGACAAGCCTCTGACACGTGTCCCTCTCGGATTAACAATCGAGATCTCCTCGGGTCTCCGAACTTCAGAGATTTCAAATCTCAACCTGTTCTTTCCTCCGGAGTGATCATCTGCTGAGTCAATCATCACATGGTGGAGAACACTTGATGTCCATTAACGTTTTCACTTACAATATCCTTCCACTATAGTAGATCGACGGATGAGACTGCTCCTGAAGTGATCTTCAGATCGGACGTCTCGTGTCCACTTTGGGTCTCCGACATTCGAGACTTTGGGTCTTTGGGCGAGTACTGGTGGTAAAACTCCTAGATTGACATAACTCTTGCGTCACTCGATGATGTGTCACGAGCCGAGCAGCTACCGCATGTCACTCAGATTCATGATTTGTACGTACCTGAAATGTTGATTTCAACTTGACACTTGTCGTTCTCTTACTGTGCCACGTGTCCTTGTTGACATAGATTGTTGACGTGGACTTCTAATGTGGTCCACCACTATGCCCTTTTGTTGATGTGATCTACTGCGTGACCAACATCCCTGATCCGATGGTCCTCGTTTTTCCTCCAAATCCAATGGTCCTCATTCACTTCAAATTTCTTGGCTTCAGGTATTTCATATCTCAAACCTTCCGGAGCGTAACCTCCTCGCAACTTTAAACCCGAACTAAATGTTGTTCGTCGATCAGGATCTTATATCGACAGCTTGATCTGTAAACGTTGCAGCTCTGTTGGCTTATTCTATCCTTCCACTTGAAAGTGATCTGACGGCTGACGAGAATTCGCATAATCGAATTCTCAAATCTCAAGCTCTCCAGAGTGTAACCTCCTCGCGTCTTTAGACCAGAAGTGAATGTTGTTCATCGATCATGAACTTAGATCGATGGCTCGATATTTCTGCGATGCGGCTTTGTTGGCTTATCCTGTTCTTCCCTTGAGAGTGATCCAACGATTGTCAAGATTCTTGAAGCAGATCCACGATCAATAATGATTGCGGAACCACAATTTGCGAGTGTTTTAACTCGTCACCCAAACTTCGCAATGGGAAGATGTGAGTTATTGGAGAGTCAACCACAATCGTTGATCTTCGAAGCTATAAGATCGGATGGTCCTAACTGATTGTGGGATTGGAACTAGCGAGACGTTTAATTCTCCTTCCGATCTCCGCAATTTATCCCTGTCATTGATCTGGAAATTGTGCATCCGACGATCACGACCTAATATGACTTAAACGCATTATTTGTTGTATTAACCACCATCGTAGATCTTCGAAGCTATGAGATCTAACGATCTAGATGAATTGCAGGATTGTAACTGGCGAGTAGTTTAATTCATCTTTCGCTCCCCGCAATGCATTCATGTCATTGATCTGGCTTGCAGATATGACGGTCTCGATTTGATCTGAGTTTATCTCGCCATCTCTTCTGAGATTTTGATCTTCATTCATTAACTCTCCTAATCTTTAATCTCCATTCGCTTCCTTCTGCTTTGCCTTCTGTTCTTGCCATCAATGACAAGCACACTCCTGCCTGCCAAATCTGCCAACAATATCCCCCTTTGGCATTGATGGCAACCCTCAAAGGTTGCACTAGACTGCTTGGACCTCCAACTGTAGCATCCGAACCATTCCTTTTCTCCCCCTTTGACATCAATGTCAAATAAAACATGCTCCCCCTGAGTTGTTGCAGTACTTTTCGGAGGTATCAGATATTTAACCAACACATACTCCCCCTGACAGGATGGAATCGCTTAGGTGAGAATAGGGATGACACCCAGCTTCTGACGAAGATATTCAAAAGGTGTCTTGGCTAGGGGTTTAGTAAAGATGTCTGGAATTTGTTCTGTGGAAGGAATATAATTCAGCTGAACAACTCTGTTTGTAACCTGCTCTTTGAGAAAATGATACTTTATTGGGATATGTTTCATCTTTGAATGGAGAATAGGATTCTTCAAGACACTAATGGCACTGGTGTTATCACAGTGAAGTGGAATTGAATCAGTATAAGTTACCTTCAAATCTGCAAGAGTTTGTAACATCCATAAAATCTGAGTGAAGCAAGTAGCAGTAGCAATGTACTCTGCCTCTGTAGTTGATAATGAGATAGATATTTGCTTTTTACTGAGCCATGATATGAATGAATCACCTAAGAAGAATGCACCTCCACTGGTGCTCTTTCTCTCATCCAAACAGTTTGCCCAATCAACATCTGAATATGCAGTTAATTGTAAGTTCTGATTTATAGGATACCAAAGACCACAAGTCATTGTACCCTTCAAATATTTGAATATCCTCTTGACAGTTGCTAAATGAATTTGTTTAGGGGCAGCCTGATAACGACCTACCATTCCAACAGCCTGCAATTTTTTTTTTTTTTAATTTTGAATTATATTAGGACGGGATGTTGTGATGTACAGAATATTGCCTATCATTGATTGATATGTTCTTTGATCGACATCAAGTGAAATGTCATATTTACTGAGCTTGCAACCAACCACCATAGGTGTACTGACATGAGAGGAATCTTCCATCTGAAACCTCTTTAACATCTCTTTCAAATATTGTTCTTGAGATATAAATATCCATGCAGAACTCTGATTGATTCGTAAACCAAGAAAATATGACAGTTCTCCTATCATGGACATCTCAAACTCAGTCTGCATTGAATTAGCAAACCA
>JZKD02S0451790.1:0-17515 GCA_000966675.3 Picea glauca
TCATGTCAGCTGACAAGACATTGGCCTTAGTAAATGGGGAAGTCCCCCCTTGTTCTTGAAATTTTTTCTAAATTTCCTACTGTATAAATGTAAATAGTTTTTGCATTTTGTTAATAAGGCAATTCTAGATATTTTTGTAAGTATTTCTCTCTTATGAGCTTGCCTTTGGTGGAGGATTGAAGTGGTGGAGGCCCAACTGGAAGGAACTTAGTTTCTCGGTTCCGAACTGATCTAGATTATTTTCGGCACGAAATGAGAACGAAGATATAATAAAGAAATGAACAGAGATATCACAGATATTCAATTATATAATAGAAATGTATCAGAGATGCAACCATAAACACAGATATATAGTAATACACGATTTCTATTAATCAAATAAATGTACAGAGACTGTAAAAATACAGAGTGAAAGACTCGCTAGAATGGTGCCAGCTTATCTCTGAGAAGAGATGTGACGACTACTTGCATTCGCAAGAAGATGATTACAATGAGGCTCTGAAGGCCTTTTTACAATAAACAGGAATGCCCAAAACCCTAGACATCCAAAAACCTAACCCTAGGAGATGAAGTGCCAAAAGTCACGTGGGCCCCATTTGGGTAAGTTAGTACATCAACTTCCTGGGGTCGTAACTTTTGCATACGATTTCTGTTTTAGGCGTATGATAGCTCGTTGGAAAGGTATCATTGAGGAGATTCAATTTGGGGGCTCAATCATGACTTTGACTATCATTGAGAACCTCGATCTTGAAAAACCTTCATTTGTGCCCTCAAAATGGCCCCAGAAGTTAAAAACTACTAAAAATAGTAAATTGCCAAATTTATCAGAAAACTATTTTGAGCCAGTCGGAAAAGGTGGGTGGCCACTGATATCCACCTGGATCAATCCTCCCTCCTTAGGAAGAAATGGTCTCCATTGCGTTGAGTTCCTGGGGGAGAGGGAAAAGCGTTTGCTGAATCTGCATCTTGGTGAGTTGCTTGCCTTGCTGGAGACGTCGCGCTGCTTAGTTTGTGGAAGACTGTCATGAACCTGTTGAGGCTGAGGCTGTTCAACAAGTAGGGGTACATGAGAGGATGGTGTGCAGAAGGAATATTTGTGCTTTTCTGCAGCCTTGTCGACCTGCTTTTGTTGGATAGAAGGTGCTTAGGGCGAGGCTGTAGTGGTTGCAGTGTCCTTCTGTTCTCTTTTTGAACAGATTGTGAAGAAAATAAATTTTGTAGTGTGAGATACTACCTTGTGACACTTTTTAGGTGGAACAATAGTTGGAACTACCTCTGGTATTCTGTAGAGATGACTCCCCAGAGAAACAATGACACTGTAGGGTTGAGACTCATAAACAACATGGCACTTCCACATATATGGTTGGCCCAAGAGAACATCACAGACATTCAGTGGGGAAACATCACATAATACCTCATCCTTGAAGGGTTGGATGCTGTGTGACAATTGACATTGTTGGCTGACACAGATATCTCGTCCTTGGCGAAGCCACCCGATGTTGTCTGGCTGCGGGTGTGGTGTTGTCAAAAATCCCAACTATTTGATGACCTTTGCTAAGATGAGGTTCTTCTGGCTTCTACTATCAACAATAAAATGCAGCGGGGTCCCCTTCATCCACATCTGTGAATGAAAAAGTCACTCCCCCTCTTCAGGATCTATTGGTTCTTCTGGTTGAATTGCTACGGTCACAACAGTAGCAATGGGGTCTGTGTCAATGATCTGTCCTTTACCATTATTTTCAGAATCAGATTCAGAATCAGGGTTCAGCTTCGTGTCTTTGATCTCGGCCACCAATGATTGTTTTGAGCGACATTCATCGGTGTTGTGCCAGGGGATTTTGTGGAACCCACACCATTTTCTGGTGTCCTTCATTGTCTTCCCGTGACCCTTCTTTTCCTGTGTCTTAGACTGGTTTTCGAAAGACTGTTTGTTAGGGATGTCTTTGTCATACTTTGGTTGTTGCGGATTTGGAGACCCAAACTCCCGTTTGTTCTGGTGCCTAAATTTCTGCTCAATTTTAACAACATATTGATAAGCAGCACCGAGTGATGAGATGTCCAGAAAATCCATTTCAGTCTGGATGTATCTATGTAGAGCCACATGGTATTTCAGAACCAAATGTCGCTCGGAGTATTTGATACTTAGCTTGGTGCACAAGGTATGAAAGGTATTGGTGAACTTCGAAACTTCTTGGCTCTTCTCTTGCCATAGTGTGGTCCATCTCATGTACTGGTCCTCATAGTTGCCAATAGGGTAATACTGTTCCTTTACCGCATCCAGAAAAAAATCCCAAGTGGGATCGACCCCATGTATTCCAGACTCCTCTGTGGAACTTTGGTCCCAATAATTTTCCCACCAATGTTTGACATGAGGGAGAGCTTTAAGGAGTGCGAAGGTGATCTTTTCTTTGTCAAAAAAATTGTGAACAGAGAAATAACCTTCTAGCAGAGTTAACCATTTTTCTAGGGCTTTTGCATGTATCTATCCTTCAAATACAGGAATATCAAAATTAACTTGTACCTTGAAAGGTGAGGTGCCTTCAAAGTGGTCGCTTGATGAAGATGCGCCTGCTGCTATTGACAGGCGTTGAAGGATGTGGGTAAAATTCTCCATCATTTCGTCCTTCTGTCGCGTGAGAGCTTGTTCAAGCAACAGATTGATAGGATCGTCTGCTCCGTCGTTTTTATTTTCTTTCACCATTGAGGGTTTCTTGGGTGTGTGAGAGAGATTGTCTTAAATAGAGATAAGATCGATACTCAACTTGCTATACTCGAACCTTGTCGGGGACATACACTGAAAAAAAGATCAAGAGCAGCCTGCTCTGATACCACTGATCCGGATTATTTTCGGCACGAAATGAGAATGAAGATATAATAAAGAAATGCACAGAGATATTGCATATATTCAATAATATAATAGAAATGTATCAGAGATGCAACCATAAACACAGATATACAGTAATACACGATTTCTATTAATCAAATAAATGTACGGAGACTGTAAAAATACAGAGTGAAAGACTCGCTAGAATGGTGGCAGCTTATCTCTGAGAAGAGATGTGACGACTAATCACGTTCGCAAGAAGATGATTACAACGAGGCTCTGAAGACCTTTTTACAATAAAAAGGAATTCCAAAAACCCTAGACATCAAAAAACCTAACCCTAGGAGATGAAGTGCCAAAAGTCACATGGGCCTCGTTTGGGTAAGTTAGTACATCAACTTCCCGGGGTCATAACTTTTACATACGATCTCCATTTTATGCGTATGATAGCTCGTTGGAAATGTATCATTGAGGATATTATTTTTGGGGCTCAATCATGCCTTTGGATATCATTTAGAACCTCGATATCGAAAAACCTTCATTTGGGCCCTGAAAAATGGCCCCAGAAGTTAAAAACTGCTAAAAATAGTAAATTGCCAAATTTGTCAGAAAACTGTTTTGAGCTAGTCAGGAAAGGTGGGTGGCCATCAATAGCCACCTGGATCATGAACCGTGGCGACACATAAGTCTGTAATATTTTCACTTCTGCTGATCATTTATTAAGAGAAATACTCCTTTCCTGTCCAATTGATATCTTGCAAATATATGAGTTATTATCCATGGGAGTATTTGTTATGTTTATTAATAGATTATGCTATCTAATGTGATAACCTTTTATATTATCATCATATGCTTGCTCTGCTTTTCTTTTGAGAACTAGTTACAGGTATATATCTTTGAGTCCAAGTGCTCAACGATGGACTTCATTGAACATCTAGATGAGGTAGGCGTCTTTCTTATCTTGCTTGCATATTAGTTTATATAGAATATGCCGAGGATAGAGTTGATTTATGCAGTCATTTCCATCTGTTGTGGTTTACCCTAGCCATAGAGAGATTTTTCTTGTAACATAATTGGCCACCATACTAGGGATTGAATCTTCTTTCTTAGGGTTTGAAGTGGTTTTCTCCTTAGATTGCTCTCATTTCTATTGTGGTTCTTATCATATCATTGCTTGACAAATATTGTTCACTCCGGGTCTGAGTTTTCAACCTTTCTCCCTTGCCTGGCCTTGTTTTAAAGCATATACGCGTTTTTTTCCTTGATAGTCGCATGTACACGTGGGCTATCTCACTGCAAGCTGCGTATATACACTCTATTTGCATGAACAATCGTGTACATCAATTTGCCTTGCCATTTTGCCTAGTTTGGTGTTTGCTGGGTGGGATTTGATGTTTGCTGAGTCTTCTTAGGTCTCTTTAGTACCTGTTGAGTGCTTGTGGGATGAAATGAAACCCTCTTTTGGTTGAATTTCTGGGTGAAGTCTTTCTTTTCATCTTTTCATTTTTTATTGTCCTTGTACACTGGGCTGGGTGTTTTGCTGCTTGGTATCCTACTTGAGTTATCTCTTTTTATACACAGTAGGGTTATATATCAAGTTACTTTTCAATCCATGCATTTTCAGTTTTGGTATATTGAAAATACAAAAAAATAGGCATTTTGCATTGCTTGGCATTTTTTTCTTTTGAGTCCTTTTTTCAATAGCTTAGTGCATATAATGAAAGATTGCATTTTTACTTTTGAATTGCAGAGTTGAATTTGAAAATTGCATTGGTTTTTAGAAGCATATCGTTCATTGAAAGTTAAAGTTAGGACTTTGCATTACTTGCATATTTACTTTTCTTGAAGAGTCATAACACCATGAGTTTCACTACCATACCTTTTTGAGTAATCACGACCATTAAAATTAACGCTATAATTTAAAATTGATTAGTCACGATTTTATTTTCTAGGGTGCACAAACTACCCTAGCCATAGATAAATTTTCCTCGTAATAGGTAGTGTTGTTCATTTGAACATAACAACTGCCGTTCCATCTATTACGATTGTTGTTCCCTTTGTGGGTAGTATCGTTCATTCGAATGTAACAACTGCCGTTCCCTTTGTCACGATTGCCGTTCCTTTTTTTTCCAGGTAGCACTGTTCATTCGAAAGAAACAACTGTTGTTCCTTTTTGTGGTTGTTCCTGTTGTTGTTCATTTCCTTTGAAAGTAACAATTTTTGTTTCCACCAAGAACACGTGCTTCTGATACATTTAGCCACTCCTTTGAGTACGAACTTCACTAACTAATTTTCAATAGCATCACTTCTAATCATCATGGTAACAATTTGTCATTTTCTTTTTGAGGAGTATCTAAGCATACCTTATCAAATTGTTCATAGATTGATTTTTCCGAAGTATCTTAATATTGTTCATGATCCTTAACCACCATAATTCGTTTCTTTCCCCTATATATATACATATACTTGAATGATAATTTGCCTTCACATCATAAGGAGGCTAAGGCACATTTTTACTTGGCATTCTTACACTTCTTATGCCATCCCATACTCTTAAGTAGTAGATGCGCCTTCCCTAATAAAGAAAAAAAGAAAGAAAGAAGGGGAAATAATAATATGATAATCAAATATAAATAAAGACAATAACCTTCTCCCAAAAAGGATAGGGGGTCTCATCATGAGCCAACCTACCACGATCATAAGAGATTAACATAAGTGACATTCCCACTATGGCTATCACACTAGGGAAATGGCCTTTGGCATTTAGCGTCAAAGGACAAGAGGTCTCATCACGAGCTGGCTTGTTCACTTTGTTACGATCTAGTGAGTGGCATTATTGTTATCTGGCCACCAAACCAGGATAGTGGACTTTTCGGGAAAATAATATTCAAACTATTTATTGAGGATACTGGCTCATCTACGGGTTAAAAGGTAACCCTGTCGAGGCTATGGACGTCTGTTGTCAATAGTGGCTCTACCTGTGGTATTGAAGTTTATCTTTATACACTAAGTTTTTATTGTGTTCATAGACTTCCTTTCTTAAAAAAAAGGCTATCATTCCGACTATATTCAACACAAGGGAAAGTAACAAAATTATGGCACATGGCATATTTATAAAACGTGTACAAATTTAGACTACTCAGAATATTCTTCGCTAACATATTTCAACATTGGTATTTGAACTTGTACTTCCCACAAAAGGTGTGATTATCATTCATGATTAACATAAAAGTGCTTTGAAAGTTATTAATGGTCGTTCTCCCAACGACGGTGGCGTAATAATTATCCCTCACTTGACTGACCACCATCATTACGTTCACACATATTGACGGTTGAGGTCGACCTTTTCATTTATCAGGGGGAGGATATTCTGCACAATTATCGATAGAAAGTAATGATTACAATTAATGGGAAAATTCGTATTTCTACATACCATTGATGTTCTGTAATTTTTACCATTTCTAGTAATTGTTTCTCACAGGATGGTCTAACTAAGTTTGCAGTTGGGAACAATAGCTATGCTGACTTGTGTACAAAATACATGGGTGGCCAAAGCATCTGCCGCAAGCCCACATTACTGCAAGTAACCAACCAAGCAAGGGAAATTCTACACCATCTGCTATGGACACAATACTTTAACAGATTGCAGGGATTCGATGTAAATGTCGTGCTAGAATTCTTCCAAAACTTACAGGAGGGAGTCTCAGTAATTCGAGGCATACACGTACCAGTTACCAATGCCATTATAGTTGAGGTAATAGGCCTCCCAAATGTAGGAAAACAATGGATTGGGAAATACACAATACTCAAGGAGGCTGTGGAGTCCTTCGCAGAACTAGGTGAAGAATTCGACAAAAAAGGGAAAGGCCTCAAACCCTATGCTCTTAGAAAACCATGGAGGGAACTAGTAGGTGTGGTATAGAGATATATCACATGTGACAGGAGATACGATGTGGTGAGACCTCACCACCTCAAGCTGCTGGAAGTACTAAAACAATGATTTGTTATAAATGTACCATTCTTTATTTACCACAAAGTTGCTGGAAGAACCCAAAAATCCAAAGACCTTGCCAATGTAATTAGTCACCACAGGTTAGTAAAATTGATAGTAAACAGGGCCTTAAACCATACACAAATAACTTGGGGAGACTTAATTGAGCCCGATAGGCCCCTACAAATTGAACAACCTGAAGTCCACCATGAAATTCCCCCACAAGGAATTGAGGCAGCCTAGACAGAAGGAGATAATGCCAAAATTGAAATTCCAGTACCCCAACCTAAAATGGAAACATACCTCATTCAATTGGTATAAAATCAGAGCATACAGGCAGGAACATCAAAGAAGAATATACAAAGAACAATTTCTGTTCCTAAAACCTCCATTGTAAAAAGAAGAAGGGGGAAAAAGACAATACAACCTGAAAGCACTAAGGAAACTGTACAGACAGAACAACCATCACATGAAAGCCCTGCAGAACAACATGATGATTTCTTCAGAAGTTATGAAGAAGAGATGGCCCAAGTATTGGGAAATTTAGGGATATCACTTACTAAAAAAACAGATAGGTCTGGAGAACCCCAAGCTCCAACGTCTTCTCATTCAAACACTGTCTTTGATCTCCCTGATATGGAGATGCCACCTCCTGAAGGAACAAAACAACCAGAACCCCAGTTCGATGAGAACAATCCTTTAGAACAACTAGAGCACGCATAAGATACAGGGAAGCAGTTACCAATTGATCAAGGTGGGGAAGACCTTGAAATTCCCCATAGATAGAAAGAAACAATAGGAAAAGGCAATAACACAATCAAAAAATTAAAACATGAAAACAAGACATTGAGGAAAAGGGTTAAGAAAATAAAGTATTAAAACAAAAATTTGGCAGATTGAAAGAAACAATTAGACAACTTAAGAAATAGATGGAACAAGATGACAAAGTTGTTATAACTCTAATTTTCACCAGACATACTTACCTAACATCAGGCCATCCCATATGCCTTCTTTGCCAAGCCAATACTGAACAAATATTCTTAAAAAACCCCCTTTATAAAGGCCCACATGCCCTGCTCCATTACTGCACGCGTGTACATGCTAGCTGCTCCAATACAACCTGCGTGTACCTACAAAAGCACGGAAAAAAGGAAAGTTGCTGACGGAACACACAACTTTGGAAAAGTTAACTAAACCTTTCGGCCATGCATGGCCGATCATTCGACCGAATACCTAGCTCCTTCTAGCCTATAAAAGAAGGGGTAAGGGTCCCATTTGAAAGGAGGAAAATCATAGTAAAGAGACTATACCCAATTCAGCATTCCCCTTGTCCCAACCTTTAGCCATCCTTGTGCAAAGAGAAGTATAGAGAAAAGCAGTTGGAGGACAGTTGAAGAGGATCCCAGGACCAGGTTCATGGAGCAGTGGCTGGCTTCATCATTGTAAGTTGCTTTAGTGAAGTTAATAATAAAGAAGTACTTTTCCCGTCCCACCATATGAGGTTTTCATTGTTTATTGCGTACATGTTGATTAAATCTCTAACCTATTAATTTGTATATCAAATGCATGTGGAGTTCTTTGTTTGTCTTTTGTGAATGCAGGTCAACCTTGGGAGGAGAGTTGAAGTCAAAGAGCGACCAAGCGTGAAGAGGGATCGATATCAAATGCCAGAAATAAGGTATGTTCACTTGATCTTCTTAACTACATATTTGCTTTAGAATAATGGGGATTAGGTCCGGGATGATGGTAAAAAGTAGGAATCTTTAGGTCTTTTCTGCATGCATGATAAAACCCTAAGTGCTAGTCCATAGAGGGATTTACCACTCACAACATAATTGGTGACCATACTGGGGATCTCTAGGGTTTTCTAGGAGTCTTTTTGGGTATTTTTAAAAATTTGTTTCATTACTTGTTTTTATAGTTTCTGCAAAAGTTTGAGCTAGTAGGGATTTTGGTCTTCCATACCAGTATTCCCTGCTTTCTTTGATTGGATGAATTCTCATTTTGGGAAGTCACAGAGGTACACGCAGCTTGTATAAGGCTTGGATGCGTGTACCCACGCCCTACCTTCACATAGTCCACGTGCACATGCTCGCTGATGAAGTGTCAGTCGCATGTTTGAGTTCATATTTTTTTTTGTTTAGAGAGGTATTCATCCTCTCCCCTGTCAGAAGTGATCCTTCTCAGGGGTTTTCTGGAACTCATTATGGTCTCTGCTTTTGCAGTTTGTAGCTTAGGTACCACCTCCGATTGGTTTTGTTCTATGAAATTTTCCTTGAATTGTTTTTCTTTTCTAACAAAGTAAGTTTGCGAGTCTTCAGGAGATTCTGGTTCTCAATACCAGTAGTCTCTGCCAGTGCTTGATTGATTGTCTTTTCATTTTTGAAGAGTTGCAGAGGTACATGCGGCCTGCATAAGGTCTTCATGTGTGTACACGCTCCCTAACCTTACACAGATTGCGTGCATACGCTGGATGTTGAAGTGACAGTCGCGTGTCTGTCTAGAAAATTTGGAGGAGGCAACCATCCTCTTCCCTGTAAAGTTTTTACTTCCCAAGTTTTTCTTGTTTCTTTATGGTCTCTGTCATAAGCGGTTTTAGCTTAGGTTGTATTCCAACATAGATTTCTTTTTCATTTAAAAGGTTTTTTGTGTTTCCTAGCTTTTTTAACTTGAAATTTTAAGAAAAATGAGTTGCATGGGGGGGGGGGCATGAATCGTGCATTCATCAGTTTCTTTTAGAATATTTTGTTATTTCTTCTTTGTTTGGAAGAAAATACAAAAAACAAAACTTAGTTTGTTAGATCTCTTTCTTTCCTGGCATTTTATTTGCATTTTTATTTGAAAAAGAAAAAGAAATTAGCATAGCGTTGTGTTTTCTTTTAATTTTAAAAGCATTTCAAAAATAAAAAATAAAATAAGAAATACAATCATTCTTTGCCAGTGTTCATGTAAGTTTCATAATTTTTCACAAAGAGTCTTAACAACATTAGTTGCACTATCGTACGCATTTTGAGTAAATCAAGCCTTAAAAAGAACGCTAATTAAAAATGACTAGACTTTATGTTTGTAGGGTCGATCAACTAGATTAGGCTAGAGCCTTGATTTAGGTTTGAGAGGAAACTCTTCAAGGCTATAAAACAAACATACGAGTCTGTGCTAAGGAGTGTAGAAGTCTAGTATCGTGAAAGTTATCTAGGACCCCCCTCTAACACAGGGGCTAAACATGAGGTCGCGTRCGGAAAGGTAGTGGAGATAACCCCTCCAAWGYCGGACCAATCATAGTGGAGAACACATATAGAGGGMTTGTCTTGGGATTYCGTCGATTGCATTTGCCATGGAGMTTCGGGGATCTCGAATCTGTTYGAGGTCCTCAGTTGTCTTTCGGACCACTTGCTTTYGATACCCTTRGTAGRTTTCRGGCTTGATACCCTGCTCATTTTGGTYTACCCGACTGTCGACTGTACYCGCCYGGTGACTGTTCGYGCTGGCAACCTAGTTGCCTATCTTTCTAGTGACATACARAGGTGACTGCGGGGGTATACCGCGGTRCCTAGGACAGACATCGGGCCATGCTTTATAGATTRTACCTGGAGGGTGCTTCCATTTTTGAGTTGCACTTGCACTGGTAATTTKCTCTAGTGTTGGTTGGTGTAACTGTTCTTCCAACTAGTTAGTCGTTTGCTTGATTTTCCTTTAGGAACTTTTAGTGTGTGCTCTGTGCTCCCTAGTTTTCCATAGTGAGTTAGGCAGTCGTGGCTTTGGGTCTCTGACCTAGGGTGGTAGACCACCCACTCTGCTATTCGTGAGGACTTTTTGGTCTTCTGCTTAGAAACCTGGAGCCATCTCTTTATTGGCGTTGTTTTGATACCACTGGTTTTCCAGAGTTAGTGCATGAGACTTTTACGGTCTTGAACGATCTCACAAGGGGAGAACCTATGCATAGGATATTCATGGCTAATTTTCCCGACCATACAAACCAAGGAACCCCTTCGCAAGGGGATTCTTGTGTTTTTCCCTTCTTCAGAAATGTTGGTGTCCCTTTGATGGCCACTTTGTACATTCCTGGGTTGAATGTGGGACTACCGGTTTGGTTGGGTACCATTCCAAATGTCCCGAACACTCTTGATGCTTATTAGTTAAGCACCTTAAGTCATGAGCACTCTGTTGATGTTTCTTCGTCAGCAAAGTCTTCTCCTCCTCCTTCTCCCACCTTTGACGAAAGTACAGTTACTAGTAATCGAAAGTCTAAACGAAGTAGAAAGAGGAAGAATAGGAAGAAAAAATCACCAACCTCTGCGAGTCATGTTGGAGATAGGTCGAAAACCTCTACAAGTCACGTTGAAGACCAAAACCTAGCCTCTACAATTCATACTGGGGGCAAGAACCCACCCTCTACAAGTCAATTTGGGGGAAAAAGTCCAGTCACTGATAGTCATACTGGCAATAGGTCTGTAGCCTCTGTGAGTCATGTTATCGACCCATCACCAACCTTTGCAAGTCATGTTGGAGATGTGCAACGATCCACTTCTATTCATGCTGGGGGCATTGATTCTATTGAAAAACCTAGATGGATAGGACATAAGTCTAATTTCCCTTGTAAGCTTTGCAAGGGAGATCACCTTACTCATTTGTGCCCTGGCATTCCAGAGGTACAAAGATTGTGGTCCCTGTCTGCAAGCTCTTCTGATTCTAAGTCTTCTAAGGTTTCCTCACAGTCTATTAAGCCTTTGTTTGTGAAAGTGGTGATGCCGATGCAATCATCGGCTGATCCCACTCCTCTTCTGAGGGGTGAGGTACCTTTAGACCATGTAGTCTCGCAACCTATTCATCCATTGGTTGTGAAAGTGGTCATGCCTATGCAGTCATCGGCTGATCCCACTCCTCTTCTGGGGGGTGAGGTACCCTTAGACCATGTAGTATCGCAGCCTATTCATCCATTGGTTGCGAAAGTGGTCATGCCGATTCAGTCATCGGTTGATCCCACTCCTCTTTTTGGGGGTGAGGTGCCTTTAGACCATGTAGTCTCGCAGCCTATTCAACCATTGGTTGCGAAAGTGGTCATGCCGATGCAGTCATTGGATGATCCCACTCTTCTTTTGGGGAGTTACGTGTCTACCGACTATGTTTTTAGCATTTTTGGTTTATTATTTTTAGAACAAGGGGGAATTCCGCTCATTCCTAGCACACCCCCTCCAAACCCTAGGATGGCTTCCTTTGATTGGAATGACCTTGTTGAGCCTCGTCTTCCTTCCTCCGCACCCTTTCAAATAAGGGTTGAAGTTAATTCAATAAACATTTATAGATGTATTGTGGATGAAGGATCCTCTGCAAGTATTTTATCCTCCTCAGTTTGGAAAGTCTTGGGTTCTCCCGAGCTTGTGTCTGCTTCACATGAGTTGTTGGATTTTGATAGATGTCCTAGTGAATATTTGGTGGTTCTTCCTCAGCTGTCTATCTCGTTAGGTGGGAATATTGTCCGTGTCGATGTTATAGTGGTGCAAGGCCCGTTAGATTTCAATATGCTTCTCGGGTGTGATTATGTATATGCTATGAATGCTATGGTATCTACGCTCTTCCATGTGATGCACTTCCCTTACAATGGAAGCATTTTCACTATTGACCAGCTAGCATCTGATAATCACCATCCTAATTCAACGTTAGTTCAGGATACCCATTTATATGTTCCTAGTGTTCGTGTAGACTCCACCCCACCACAGGTTAATTATGTGGCATCTTATCCTCGGTGTTCAATTGCTTCTGAGTAGGAATCTGTGCAATCATGTTTTACTTCTCAAGACTTGGAATCAACAATTGATCCTTTGGTTTATCCAATGGGGGCATGGGATCCCTTGCTTCCCTCTCTTGGTCCAAGTAGGATTGAGTATCCTTCTGAGTCTGATCTCGTTGTTTGTAGATCCTCAAGCCCTCGTGATCGTGATTCTTCGCTGATAGACTCTACCAGTCCTAGTTAGAACCTCCATCGTCATATGGAGTATGGTCAATTTAATTCACCCTTTGGGACTGTTGACCCTCGTTTGCTTGATTTGTTGGATTTTGAATTGCCTTCAGATGAGGCTATCCTTGAAGCCATGACTACGATTTCTATGCCGCAGGAGGACTTACACCGTGGTTTGTGTTTTCTTCCCTTTTGGGAGACTTCCCAAGTTGACTATCGAAGAGACTCTTGGTCTGAGCCTAGTAGTGGGCTCTATCTGAACCAGTTTCATACATGAGTTGTGGCCCCCACAGGTTTTATTTTAAGCCCTTTTTCAGACCCTCTGAAACATGAAAAAATTTCCTAGCGATCTTGTGGCCTTTCATGCTCGCTAAACTAGAATTTGAAGCCACGTCTGTCCGATGGTAGTTTACCCCTTTTTTGGTCTGGATGATCAGCTGTATGAACAAAGGTATACTCTAGAGGCCTCAGATCTCTAGAAGAGTATTCTCAGGTATAATTTTAACCCCTTTTCAAGCCCGAGGGACTAAATTTACAAAAAAGGAACCCCCACAGAGTCCATAGTTAATCTCTTTTCAGACTCCCTAAAATTGAAAAGATCGTTGAGTGACCTTATTCTTTCACACTCGTTAAAATGGTCCAAAAGAACATTCCTGACGGAGTCCATAGTTAATCTTTTTTCAGACTCCTTAAAAATGAAAAAATGGGCGAGTGATCTTGTCTTTATCACACTCATTAAAATGGTTTTGAGTAGACGTCTTGTCAGTCCTAGTTTACCCCTTTTTCGAACCGACTAGACTACCTTCGAAAAATGTACCCCATCAGAGTCTCCTTTTACGTTTTTTCAGACTCTCTAAATATGAAAAACCCCCGAGCTTACCTTCTATGGGCTCGTTAAACTTACATGGAAGGACGTTACCATTGTGTGTTTTGTTAAACGCGTTTGCATACTTGCGTCTTTGGTCTAATGCTGGCTCCATGTTGCTCTCAACTGAACCATCTGAAGCATGCCTTATACGCAAGCCCTGTAGCACTTTGCCTCTGCGTCTTGACACCTTTGGCTTAGGAGGGATTTTTCCCAAGTGTCCTTGCTTTGAACATCAGTCTTGTCTTTGCGCCTCAAACTCATATGTTTGCGACACTCATTCCTCCTTTGTAACGTAACATTCTTTTATTCATTTTCCAAAATTATTGAAAAAGACAAAAAAAATAAAATATACCCCAAAAAGAGGAAGGGGAAAGTATTTTCTTTGTATTGGTAGCACAATGAGTCTCCCTTGGATAAAGCACATCCTTCCGTTTGTTTGTCAAGCCCTGGGATTTAATATGACCTTAGGAAGCTGTTCCCTCTACATTGAGCTGTGTCCTCCTCCATTTGGTTATTTTTCCAGACATATGGAGAGTTTGCGTTGTTTCCTGCATCATGAAATTATGTCAATGCCATGCTGCCCGAGTCTCATCATTTTTCATGCTATTATCCAAGGGAAGTTTTTACCAAGCCTGAGCTAGCCCCCCTACAGTTTGTCTCTTTCCCTCATACCCAACCATCCCGAAAGTCCAATCAAGTCTTTGTTCGAAATAAATGAAGCCTCTAGTCTAATCATCAAGATTCTCTAGTCCATGACCGACGAGCCGTCGAAGACCTCTGGGTAGTGAATTCATACACTCATATTACACTCCTACCTGAGTTTTGAAGATTTTGAAGTTGTTGCTCGAGCTCTGAAGACCTCATCTCCAACCATAAGGCCTTATAATATTCTAGAAGATGGATACTACACATGTATATCTTTTTGATTTTGAGATGTATATCCGGTGTGTATTGCTCGCGGGTACACTTTATATAGTTATATGACATGGATTTACAGTGTATTTGATTGGTAGCCATGATTTTATTTCATCCCAAGCAGGGGTATGCCTGCCTCGCTGAGACAATTGTTATTTTGCAGATGGCACCTCCCGATTTCTGGTCATTGGGCTCACCGTTTTGGTACATTGATAAAGATTGGTAATGTATTTTGGCCATCAGATGCTCTTCTGAACTCACACATTAGGGGGCATCTGTTATAACTCTAATTTGCACCAGACATACTTACCTGACATCATGCCATCCCATATGCCTTCTTTGCCAAGCCAGTACTGAAAAACTCTTCTGAAAAAACCCCCTTTATAAAGGCCCACATGCCTTGATCCATTACTACACACGTGTACATGCTAGATGCTCCAATACAACCCTCATGTACCTAAAAAAGCACAGAAAAAAGGAAAGTTGCTGATGGAACACACAACTTTGGCCAAGTTAACTAAAACTTTCGGCCATGCATGGTCGGTCATTCGACCAAAAACCTAGCTCCTTCTAGCCTATAAAAGAAGGGGTAAGGGTCCCATTTGAAAGGAGGAAAATCATAGTAAAGAGACTATACCCAATTCAGCATTCCCCTTGTCCTAACCTTTAGCCATCCTTGTGTAAAGAGAAGTATAGAACAAAGAAGTTGGAGGACAGTTGAAGAGGAGCCCAGGACCAGGTTCGTGGAACAATGGTCGACTTCATCATTGTAAGTTGCTTTAGTGAANTATTATTTAAATAATCCTCTTTGATTTTGTCACTTCACTTTATTATTTAAATAATCCTCTTTGACTTTGTCACTTCACTTTATTATTTAAATAATCCTCTTTGTCTTTGTCACTTCACTTTATTATTTAAATAATCCTCTTTGACTTTGTGACTTCACTTTATTATTTCAATAATTTCTTCTTTGCAAGTACTTTGACTTCTTTGACCTTTTGGGGTTTCAAGCCAATCATATGAGGGTCCTTCAACTTCGTAAGGCCATAACTCTCAAACCGCGAGGAGTTATGTGACGTTCTACATACCACCGAAAATAGCATGACATGTACTATCCATATAGAATAGTATTACATGCAAATATATCAAAACTCATACCATTATACATCAAACAAACTTGGGTCCATTACCCAAACCTTTGTGCTACCAGAATTCACTACCAAACTTTCTTCAAGGGTTGACATCAATGAAAACCAACCCAATTAATCAACAAGTTGATGCACTCGTTGATGGTACAGGTTGAGGTATAGGTTGGTGCATGGTTGATGCACTTGTTTATGCTACATGTTGATTACAGGTTGTTTGGAAAGGTTATTGTGACAAGTTATTTGTATAGGTTTGGTGCATGGTTGATGCATTTGTTTATGGTACAGGTTGAGGTACAGGTTGATGCATTTGTTTATGGTACAGGTTGAGGTACAGGTTGATGTATGTTATGTGTTGGCACAGTTTATTGGTACAGGTTGTTATAGGTTGATTACAGGTTGATTGGTACATGTTTACAACAATATATCTCACAGTGATAGTGTGACAATGGTTCCATCATTCTACATCTACGTCAGGGTGGTTGGACGAGGAAAGGAAAAGTGGTTGTAGCCAGAGAACATAGGGGGTTGTATCCTCCTTCTGGTTGTAGCCAGAGAATTGGGGAGTTGGAGCTTCCCTCAGGTTGTAACTTGAGAAACTAGGGGGTTGTATCCTCCTTTTAGTTGTAGCCAGAGAATTGGGGAATTTTTGCTTCCTTCAGGTTGTATCCTGAGAAACTGTGGGGTTGGAGACTCCTTTGAGTTGCAGCTGGAAAAAAAAGGAAGTTGGTGCTTCCAATGAATGTAATTCTTAAATACATATAATAAAAAACATTCTATGGTTTTCTCCCACTTTGGGTTTCCACGTAAAAACACTGGTGTACTATGTATGTGTATGATTTCTCATTTATTCATTGTTTATTTACTCTACAACTATTGGATGATAATGCTACATTGATATAACACTTGCATTTTATGGTTAAAAAAGATTAAATTGATCTATTACTGATTCACCCCCCTCTCAGTAATCCAACAATTGGTTTAAGAGAAGGTTCCTTCATGAAACAGTTAAACCATTGGAAGGAGATCATGGATTATTCTGAGAATGGAGTACCACTGTTTAATGGTCAGAATGGTTTAAAGTATGAGTTATGGAGTGGAAGGATGAACTTATTTTTACAGGCATAGGGGTATTATATTTGGCTCTCAGTCGTAACAAGATATGATAATTCAAAAAGGGAAAAGACTGCAGCCAAGAAGGAATTGAAGAAGCATAACAAAATAGCAATGGATTTCATCTGGGAAGGATTACCTAATCCGGTAAGATAAAAGGTTGGTAAATGTTCACCAGCCAAAGAAATTTGGGATAAGTTACATGACATATATTCTTCACCCATCACATATTCAAAAAATGCCAAATAAGATGTAGGTACAGATCAAGAAGAAATATGTTCACCAAGTCAAACAGATTCAAAATATGAAGAGTACATAATCAACAGAGGTATGTTGTTTTGCTTTAATTGTGAAAAACACAGACATCTTGAAATAGGACGCCATGAAGGAAATGAGACAGAAAAACTAATTGAAAATGAAGACAATTATGAAGCAAAATTGATTAGTGCTTTAGATGAACTAAGAAAAGAAAGAGAAGAAAACAAGTCACTCAAGAAAGAGTTTATGAAACAAAATGAAAGTGTTTGCATTTTTGAAGAAGCCTAATAGGTCATTGAGAACTTAAGAACTCAGCTAGAAGAAGCCAGAAATATCAAAGAAAATCTTAAATATCAAAAGCAGTATTTGGAAGCCAACATAGCAGCACATAAGGAAGAAACAAAAATGAGAGAGAAAATATTGATAGATCACATTAAGGAAAGAA
>JZKD02S0451812.1:0-17515 GCA_000966675.3 Picea glauca
AGTCCTTAGCCGTACTATCCTGATCCTTCAGCTCTTGTGTCCTTCACTTTTGACTCCATTAACCCTAAGGCACTGATCTAAATACCTCTTGCTTTGAAGTGAACTTGATCACAATCATTTTCAAAACCTTGAATCAAACCCTAACTACCAACCCTAGCCTAGGAACTAACCTAACTAACCTATTGCTGCCGTCATCTTTAGCTATAATGTCATTGGTGTAGCTAAACGTTTTTTTTATAAGCAATTGAATGGTGATTAAAGGCATTAATTGAATGAAGCATTGATTTGTTGCATTGAATGCCATATTGTTCCAACATTTATTGAAGAAGTGACATAATTTTCATTGCTATTTTATAAACATTGACTTCGTCAATATTTATTATCAAATTGCTTATATGTGTATCAGATGGTCATTGATTTATATGAAGTACTAACCCATTGAGCAAGCTTGCATATATCAGTTTGTTGTTGCTTTGTCTTAGGCAGGTGTATCTCTTTGGGGGTTTTACTTTATTATTGGCTGTTTAGCCGGACTGTCTGCTCGGTGGTGACTTGTGAGGGGGGAAATTATCCTTGTCTTACAAATCCTTTGCCTTCTCAAAATCCCAGGTCACCGAGGACGTCTCCCCTGGGCCTTACCACCCTAAACAGAAAGAACCATCCCATTGTGGTGACATTGGGTGGGATTGGTTCTAGTTACGCCAGTTTGTCTCTTCAATCTCTAGCCTTTATCCTTGCTACAAACTGTGCGATAACAATGCCATCCAGAATCAACCTCTTTGCCTTGGCATTATTCTTCTTGTAAGCTGCCAACAATGCTGTATCTGTGGGTAAGACAACTGCCTTCTCTACAATGTCCCACACTTCAGCTTCTTCAAAAATACAAATGATTCTCTCTTTCCAAACACCAAAATTTGCTACACCATCCAATCTGTCCTCTTCCCTCATTCCTGAAGCCATGACCAACTGTCCAAAAAACCAAAAGTCCAAATCTGCTCACAAGCAAACCACTGTTCCTGTGTCAAATCTTCTCACTGTTTGCTCTCTTTACTGTTGTTATAACACTGTTTCAGCCTTCAACGCTCTGATACCATGTAGATTTTTTATGCCCCAAGCCCAATTTTCAGTTTCCCCTTATCACTCCCATGTAGTTTAATGCTCAAACCCACATTAATTCAATGCTGCAATAAATAATAAGCTACAGGAAATGTAAATTTCTGAAAACACAAATGATACTTCTACACAAGCTGAAACTCAACAACAGAAATTTAAACCATGAAATGCAAGCCACAAATAGACATGAGATATTTGGTCAATTTGACCCTGGAAAAACCCAAAAGGGGAAAACCAGTTTGAGAGGGGCTTCTTTTATTTTTGAGCTTCAGAAATTAATGAGCTACAGCAGAGGAATTTTTTCAGCATTAAAATCATCTACTTATCTCCAAAACTGAGACAAATACACCCTTGAAATCTGAGCCAACCCTCCTTGAAATCCGTGCTTGATTTCTGTACGGCCTGTACAGCAGCTAGAACCTCAAAATTTGTGCCAGCAGTCTGCAACAGTTGTACGGCCTGTATGGATTTACTCCAGCAGAAAATGCCTCGAAATTTGAGCCTGATTTCTTGCTGTACGGTGCTGTCACTTGTCCGTACTGTATGGTCTGATTGTGGCTGCAAACTCCCTCGATTTCCATGCCTACTCTTTGCTTGGAAAATCATGCCTACTCTTGCTGGTTTGCTCTCTTCTTCTTGTGCTCTCTCCCTCTCTCCTCTTCATTCAAATGCTCAAGAACAACAAACAAGCTTTTCCCTCTTTGCTTCTTTTCATTTTCCAAAGTGATCTTTGGGTGGCCCCATGATCTAATGGCTCACATTCATTTAGATCAAGGGTGTGGAGAATAAGTGCACATTAAATTCCCCTTTTAAAATTATTTTACTCACCCCATTCATTAAATACCCACTTAGTACTTTATGATTCTAAAGTCACTTTCACTTTCACTTATAAAGTTACTTTAAGAGGGTCACACATGTGGATACTTTTCCCTACGTAAAGACCCAAAGCCTAAGAAAGTCACTTTAAGAGGGTCACACATGTGGACACTTTTCCCTAGGTAAAGACCCAAAGCCTAAGGAAACCACTTGTCCTTGGTACAATTTTTAACAATTAATAGCATCAGACATTATGTGCAGCATTGGCTATATGTAATACTGAAAATGCATTTAAAACAATCTAAAATAGATAGCCTCTGAAGTGCCTGGTTGGTGAATAGTAATTGGCATGTTCTGTTTTAAACGATATCATTTACCCAATAGCCACTGAATTGAATTATGTCTGGACACTCTGGTGGTGGGCCGAATTTATAGAAATTAAGAGCGCAAAACTGAAGTGTGTGTACTATTCTTCTTTTCTGTAGTAGGTTGAATAGTTTGATGGACAGCAATCTCTGTTTTCCAGTCTTTTAATCCTACTGGTACTTTGAACTAGTGAGATTTCCATTCCATGATTCTGCTCTCTATCACAGTGCCACTCCATGGCTTGTAAATTTGTAGTCATATTGGCATGGTTTAAACTTCAAAATTATGGCGTAAGTTAAGATTACTTCAGGTGAGTATTAAAAACAGGCTATTTTGCACTGATACTCATGTACAGTCGTTCTCCATTACTTTATAATAGGAGTACATCATTCTACACACCAATCTACTATTTGCAATTCTCACATTCATTTTTTTATGCACTTCTCCAAAAATATGTCATTACACAGACATTAAAGATGCCACGACATCAAATCTGTACCTCTATTTATGGAAAGGTCTCTGGGAAGAATACAGGAAAAAAATTGTAAGAAGAAAGAGAAAAAGCTTCCGCCTTCTGAGTTTAGAAAACAAATTTGTTGGTTTGATTCTAGACTTCCCCTCCAATTCCGGCATTAGAGTCCCTCTCATCTTGTTCGTGGTCAGTTTAGAAGTTCCATTGATCTAGCTTCTAACTATTGCTTTTTGTCAATTCGCAAGATCATTAGTAGGTCCAGTGTTTTTTATCTTTAGAAAACTTTCTATATATCTAAAGAGAAATTAAAAACATTCAAGGGGTCATCACAACTTTGTGAAGCGAATATAATGTCCAAAACTAAAAACTTTCAATGGTCATTACAACTTTGTCAAGCGAATATAATGTACTTCACTATTGGTAGGATACCTTAACATAGAGAGATACATTAACAATTTACTTTTCCAAGCTTTTTAGACACCATAGTCAATTAAATATGGGCCTAGCATCTGCAAGGAGATAGTTCTTGGTTTTTATTTTTCATTTTTTATGGGAGTTAGCTTTTAAGAGTTTTGTTTGGTACCCAGACTGTACTAGTGCATTTACCTCCTTATATGATACCCTAGCGTAACCCTCTTTCAGAATCCCCTCCCCTCCTCCCCTTTCCATTTTCTTATATGGACATTAGGAGAGCCATCAGGGTTATGAGCACTAGCAGGGTTGCAGATGAGGAAGGCCTCTAGATAGAGTTACTCAAGTATGGCATTCTATCTCTTGACTTGCATATTGTTGATTTATTTAATCATGTTGGTTCTTCAGTTTTTCCCAAATCTTGGTCCTACCACATCATCCCTCAATTTCATATTAGATGACGTCTTAGATCCAAACAACTATAAGACCATCATGACCGGGCACACCTTTCCCAAACTCTCCACCACAATGCTTCACCTGTAGCTTTCTGATGAGCTTGAGCATAGACTTCTCAAGGCTAGAGGGCAGGGAAGATTCCATCCATGGTACTGGACCACTGATCACATCTTTATGCCTTGGGCCTGTTGCTGCTCAAACTCACACCCAGGGAAAGTCCTGTCCTGTGACAGAGAGCCTGAGGCAACCGAATAAGCAAGTCACCCACTGTCACCTCAGCAGCTTTGCTTCTGCTCTTCTAGGTTAGGATTTCTAACCTAAAGAGGATTTTCCTATATGGCCAACTAAATCCTATCGTTGTGAGTAAGGCGAGAATGGGTAAAGACTAAATCAACCTTGATTGACTTCTCGAAGGGAAAGTGGCTCGGGATAACTTTAGAGAAGACAACAATATATTCTTATGTATTTCCAACATTTACATCACACCAATGTACCATTTATCATTATTGATCAATATTAGTAAAATAGTAAGTGATGCAAATTATTCAATGGACAACTTGACCAATAAAGAGCATATATATATCATTCTCAAAGCATATGACTTTATGAATGCACACAAATAAGCATTGACATGTGAACATGAGAGTACGGATATGTAACTAAGACAACAACCACCTCAAATTAGTCTATAACCATTTAAAACCAGCAAGTATAGACCATAACCGTGTGAAAGGTTACTGCTGTAATGAAAGGGCAGGGTATTGAAAACCATAGAATGCATGCTACCAGGTTAACAGATCTACCATCGGATCTTAGCGTAAGGTTATTATATTATCAATGGAATGCAAATAATTAACCAATTGAAAGGCAAATTAAGCACAAGTTCCGGTCTTCAAATGCTCATTAAATATCACTCGTATTATATAGTGAATGCAGCATATATCGTAGGCCAATAACAGAATTGCAAGTTCCTGGAATTCACCAACCAAATGCAATATAAACCATGAAACACTTTGAAAGTGTGAACCTAACCAATCTGTGTATGGGACAGCAAATACCAATGTGTCCTGGAAATGGTTTGAGGCTCTACAAACCCTAGTTCACGCTGCAGCCCTCCCTCTGCGCCGTCTCGGCTTTTGTTCCAATGGCCTCTCTGGAACCAGATCCTCCTCCGGATTTTGAAGATGAAGTTGCCGCTTTCAAGGCATTAGTTGGATCTCTGGAAAATCCCCCTTCCCGCCCAACTTTCTCTCAGTTCATGAACAAACTGGATCAAATTCCAGAAGTAGCTATTCCACGCATCACTGCTCAAAGAAAAGCTTTGTCTTTGCCACAAGAGCACTTGTTGGTCAATTCATGGGGTTATGGTCGTCTCCTCATCAAATAGATCTTTGGATTGAGTGGAATTGGCACCCTCTGATTCAGGGAGGCATGAACCATTTTTTCTGCGGTAAGGGTTTTTACATTTTTTATTTTGAGCATAAAGAAGATAGAAATCTCATTTTTAGGAACAACCCTTACTTCTTCGGCCCCAAAGGTTTATATCTAAACAAATGGACCCCATACTTTGACCCAGAGAATGATATCCCCTCAGTCGTCCCAGTATGGGTGCGGCTTCTGCACCTACCATTTCATTGTTGGGGGGATGAAGTTCTAAAAAGTATTGGGGATACCTTGGGGAAATTCATCGATAGAGCTGAACCCAAGTCCAGTATGTACTCTTGTGCTAGGATCTATGTGGAGGTCGATCTGGAAAAAGGACTCCCAAAAGTAATAAAACTAAAACTGGACAATTGGACCTACATCCAGAAGCTGGACTACAAACAACTCTCATTTAAATGTAAGACTTGCCATGAATATGGCCATTTTGCCAGAAACTGCCCAAATAATAAACAAGCTCAGGAAACAAACACTTCGCAACAGGAAGAAGGATGGCAATAGGTCAGGAAGAAAGCTAATATTGGTAAAGGGGTTGGTTCCGGCCCTGGGTCATCAGGGTCCACCCTTAAAGCGGGACCCTCTTGTCCATCCCCTCCATTATCTGAAAAACCCCCTTCAAAGAATTTCATCCCACTCCTTCCACCTTCATCCCTCCCTCTCCCTCCCGAAACTCTTTTGAAATTTTGGGCGAACCCTATTCTAAACAAGCTCCTCCAGTCGGTCCAGTGTTGGAACCTTTGACACATTCTTCCTCTTCAGCTTTAGAAAGAATATCTGAAGAATCATGTGAAGAGGAAAGCTTCCACGAAGTCAATCAAGAAGAGGATATGCAAAAACCCGAAGAAATTCCACCCCATGAGATTTTTCCTTCAAAATCAAACCAAGAAACGGATGAAGGGGGAGACTATTTGGATAAACCCAGAAAGTCTGGGCGCAGAACTAAGAAAGANCAATTCCGGCATTAGAGTCCCTCTCATCTTGTTCGTGGTCAGTTTAGAAGTTCCATTGATCTAGCCTCTAACTATTGCTTTTTGTCAATTCACAAGATCATTAGTAGGTCCAGTGTTTTTTATCTTTAGAAAACTTTCTATATATCTAAAGAGAAATTAAAAACATTCAAGGGGTCATCACAACTTTGTGAAGCGAATACAATGTCCAAAACTAAAAACATTCAATGGTCATTACAACTTTGTCAAGCGAATATAATGTCCTTCACTATTGGTAGGATACCTTAACATAGAGAGATACATTAACAATTTACTTTTCCAAGCTTTTTAGACACCATAGTCAATTAAATATGGGCCTAGCATCTGCAAAGAGATAGTTCTTGGTTTTTATTTTTTATTTTTTATGGGAGTTAGCTTTTAAGAGTTTTGTACTCGATAGGTTTGGTTTGGTACCCAGACTGTACTAGTGCATTTACCTCCTTATATGATACCCTAGCGTAACCCTCTTTCAGAATCCCCTCCCCTCCTCCCCTTTCCATTTTCTTATATGGACATTAGGAGAGCCATCAGGGTTATGAGCACTAGCAGGGTTGCAGATGAGGAAGGCCTCTAGATAGAGTTACTCAAGTATGGCATTCTATCTCTTGACTTGCATATTGTTGATTTATTTAATCATGTTGGTTCTTCAGTTTTTCCCAAATCTTGGTCCTACCACATCATCCCTCAATTTCATATTAGATGACGTCTTAGATCCAAACAACTATAAGACCATCATGACCGGGCACACCTTTCCCAAACTCTCCACCACAATGCTTCACCTGTAGCTTTCTGATGAGCTTGAGCATAGACTTCTCAAGGCTAGAGGGCAGGGAAGATTCCATCCATGGTACTGGACCACTGATCACATCTTTATGCCTTGGGCCTGTTGCTGCTCAAACTCACACCCAGGGAAAGTCCTGTCCTGTGACAGAGAGCCTGAGGCAACCGAATAAGCAAGTCACCCACTGTCACCTCAGCAGCTTTGCTTCTGCTCTTCTAGGTTAGGATTTCTAACCTAAAGAGGATTTTCCTATATGGCCAACTAAATCCTATCGTTGTGAGTAAGGCGAGAATGGGTAAAGACTAAATCAACCTTGATTGACTTCTCGAAGGGAAAGTGGCTCGGGATAACTTTAGAGAAGACAACAATATATTCTTATGTATTTCCAACATTTACATCACACCAATGTACCATTTATCATTATTGATCAATATTAGTAAAATAGTAAGTGATGCAAATTATTCAATGGACAACTTGACCAATAAAGAGCATATATATATCATTCTCAAAGCATATGACTTTATGAATGCACACAAATAAGCATTGACATGTGAACATGAGAGTACGGATATGTAACTAAGACAACAACCACCTCAAATTAGTCTATAACCATTTAAAACCAGCAAGTATAGACCATAACCGTGTGAAAGGTTACTGCTGTAATGAAAGGGCAGGGTATTGAAAACCATAGAATGCATGCTACCAGGTTAACAGATCTACCATCGGATCTTAGCGTAAGGTTATTATATTATCAATGGAATGCAAATAATTAACCAATTGAAAGGCAAATTAAGCACAAGTTCCGGTCTTCAAATGCTCATTAAATATCACTCGTATTATATAGTGAATGCAGCATATATCGTAGGCCAATAACAGAATTGCAAGTTCCTGGAATTCACCAACCAAATGCAATATAAACCATGAAACACTTTGAAAGTGTGAACCTAACCAATCTGTGTATGGGACAGCAAATACCAATGTGTCCTGGAAATGGTTTGAGGCTCTACAAACCCTAGTTCACGCTGCAGCCCTCCCTCTGCGCCGTCTCGGCTTTTGTTCCAATGGCCTCTCTGGAACCAGATCCTCCTCCGGATTTTGAAGATGAAGTTGCCGCTTTCAAGGCATTAGTTGGATCTCTGGAAAATCCCCCTTCCCGCCCAACTTTCTCTCAGTTCATGAACAAACTGGATCAAATTCCAGAAGTAGCTATTCCACGCATCACTGCTCAAAGAAAAGCTTTGTCTTTGCCACAAGAGCACTTGTTGGTCAATTCATGGGGTTATGGTCGTCTCCTCATCAAATAGATCTTTGGATTGAGTGGAATTGGCACCCTCTGATTCAGGGAGGCATGAACCATTTTTTCTGCGGTAAGGGTTTTTACATTTTTTATTTTGAGCATAAAGAAGATAGAAATCTCATTTTTAGGAACAACCCTTACTTCTTCGGCCCCAAAGGTTTATATCTAAACAAATGGACCCCATACTTTGACCCAGAGAATGATATCCCCTCAGTCGTCCCAGTATGGGTGCGGCTTCTGCACCTACCATTTCATTGTTGGGGGGATGAAGTTCTAAAAAGTATTGGGGATACCTTGGGGAAATTCATCGATAGAGCTGAACCCAAGTCCAGTATGTACTCTTGTGCTAGGATCTATGTGGAGGTCGATCTGGAAAAAGGACTCCCAAAAGTAATAAAACTAAAACTGGACAATTGGACCTACATCCAGAAGCTGGACTACAAACAACTCTCATTTAAATGTAAGACTTGCCATGAATATGGCCATTTTGCCAGAAACTGCCCAAATAATAAACAAGCTCAGGAAACAAACACTTCGCAACAGGAAGAAGGATGGCAATAGGTCAGGAAGAAAGCTAATATTGGTAAAGGGGTTGGTTCCGGCCCTGGGTCATCAGGGTCCACCCTTAAAGCGGGACCCTCTTGTCCATCCCCTCCATTATCTGAAAAACCCCCTTCAAAGAATTTCATCCCACTCCTTCCACCTTCATCCCTCCCTCTCCCTCCCGAAACTCTTTTGAAATTTTGGGCGAACCCTATTCTAAACAAGCTCCTCCAGTCGGTCCAGTGTTGGAACCTTTGACACATTCTTCCTCTTCAGCTTTAGAAAGAATATCTGAAGAATCATGTGAAGAGGAAAGCTTCCACGAAGTCAATCAAGAAGAGGATATGCAAAAACCCGAAGAAATTCCACCCCATGAGATTTTTCCTTCAAAATCAAACCAAGAAACGGATGAAGGGGGAGACTATTTGGATAAACCCAGAAAGTCTGGGCGCAGAACTAAGAAAGAAGTCAAAGAAGAAGCACATAAAAAGAGAAGGCTCAAGGCAAACAACAATCCATAGAAATCTCAATGAACACCTCAAGCCATAGAGGAGGAAATAAAGGTTCAGATCTTTCGGTTCATGGCAACCGAGCCTCTTCCACCCCTCGTCAATGAATTTCCTCTCGTGGAATTGCAGGGGCTTTGGTAATAGATCCAAAGTTGAAGCCCTAAAAGATCTCAAATCCCTAGCCAAACCCTCTGTAATTCTCTGCCAAGAGACAAAAATGGAGGAGTCACTTGTTTTAGAAACAACAAAAAAAGTCTTAAAAAATTGTGGTGGAATGGTTGTCAGCTCTCAGGGTGCCTTCGGAGGAATTGCCACCCTCTGGGATGAACATATATGAAACCTAGAGGTAATTCTAAATACCCAACACTGGCTTCTTACAGTTCTTAAAAATAGAGATTCCAACAATAATATTTCAGTTATCAATGTCTATATGCCTAATACCTATGCAGATAAAGTTTCCGGCTGGAACTCTCTTTCCGCGCTCAAAACTTCTACGGATCTTTCTTCTTGCATAATTGGAGGCGACTTCGACACCCACCTTAACTTGGGCGAAAACAAATGAGGTAGTAAAGTCAGAGATCCTTTCTCTGAGAAACTATCTGATCTCATATAGGATTGGGATCTTAAGGATGTTAAACCCTTCAAAGGGAAATATACTTGAAACAATAGGCACTCCGGTCTCTGCCACATAGTAGCCCATCTAGATCGCTTCCTTATTAGTAGTAATTTCCTCCGCTCCCCTCTAGAAATATCCTCCCACATTCTTCCTTTAGCCATTTTTTATCACAAGCCTATCTCTTTGATATTAAGTAATCCACAGAACTTTGGCCTCCTTCCTTTCTGTTTTAACCCCCTTTGGATTGATAATCTTGTTGTCCCTCCTCTCATTTAGCAAGTGTGGTCCTCCCCCTTCTCTGGGTCTCCCAACTACATCTGGGAAAGAAAACTAAAGGCAGTAAAACTTTCTCTCAAGAACTGGGTGAAAGCCTCCTTCACTCATCCGCATTAAGAAAGACTCGAGAAGGCTGAAATCCTGTCAGGTATATCCAACAAAGATTAGAAGAAGAAGAAGTTACTGAAACGCTTCTAATCCAAGAAAAAGAAGCTTATCAACAACTTCACTACTCTCTGCGCAGAGAAGAAGAACACTGGAGATTGAAGTCAAGAAGTCTATGGTTAAAAGTAGGGGACTCAAATACTTCATTCTTCCACAAACAAGCTCAAAATAGGAGGAAGAAAAATACAGTTACAAGCATCCTTTCAAACTCCGGGCAACGACTTGATACCTTCGAACAAGTTGAGGAAGCAGCTTCTCAGCACTTTGAATCTCTTTATCTACAACCAAATGATGAAGGATCGGATGAGGACACACAAGCAATGCTCGACAATATCCCAATTCTCATCTCTGAACATGACAACATTCAGTTAGTTAAGGAGATAACTAAAGAGGAAGTCGTCAAAGCAGTGTGAGACATGGACCCAGACAAAGCCTCTAGGCCTAACAGTTTTTCAATTAGATTCTATCGCTTTTTTTGGGCCATCATAAAGCGAGACCTCAAGAAAATGTTGAACTATACCTTACAAAAACAGAAATTGGGAGGCGCCACAAACTGAACCTTCTTAGCCCTCATTCCCAAAGAATCAAATCCCTCTAACTTCTCCCGCTTTCGCCCTATTTCCCTCTGCAATTCTTCCTACAAAATCCTCACAAAAATCATAGAAAACCGTTTAAAACCCTTTCTTTTCCAAGCTCATTACTGAAAATCAAGGAGGCTTCTTAGAAAACAAACAGATTACAGATAATATAGTTCTAGTTCAGGAAGCAATTCATTCCAACATGAAAAGAAAAGACCCAGGAATGGTTATCAAACTGGATATGGTGAACGCCTTTGACCGTGTCAAACACTCTTTCCCGTTCTCAGTCCTAAAAGCCTATGGTTTCTCTGAAACTTTTATCAACTGGATCAAGGCTTGCATCGGTTCTCCTTGGATAACCCCCCTAATAAATGGTCGTCCTTCGCTTTTCTTCAAAGTTAGCAGAGGTCTTAGACAAGGTTGCCCCCTTTCTCCCTTTCTTTATATCCTTTTAGCTGATTCCCTTAGTTGAAAATTGGAAGAAGAAATAAGGTCAGGCAGGCTTTCGGGGTTACTAATTGCGAGGGGGGTCAAGGAATTAAATCATTCTCAATTTGCAGAGGACACTCTTCTCTTGGGGGCGGCTACAACAATCATCGCCAAACATTTTCAGATAGTTTTAGCCTCCTTTCTCTCTACTTGTGGAGGAAAACTAAACTCAACCATTGTAAGATCTATGTCTGGAATGTTCCGGGACACATCAAAGACCATATCTCCAGAATATTCGGATTTCCCATCATCACTTCTTGGACTCACTTCAAATATATAGGCATGCCTATTTTCCTAAACTCTTATGGTTCTATTGCCTGGCAAGATGATATTGACAAAATTCTCTCAAGGATTCAAAGCTGGGGAGGACGTTGGCTTAACCCAGCTGGAAAAACGGTGCTCCTCAAGTCTATTCTCTCCTCTCTCTCCATCTTTCACTGTTCCGGTCTGCTTGCCCCTAAAGGCACCCTTGAAAAAATCTCCAGAGCACTTCGAATGCATTCTGGTATGTGGGAAACCCATATCTCCTGTCTTCTCAAGCGTGCAAATGGTAACTACTCATCGTTTTTATGGATTAGGCTTCGTCTTCCCTTCTAGAAGTATTTGCAATTCTGGAAAGTGTTTCATGCTTTTGTGTTTCTGCGTTCCCACTTCATTATGTGGAGGAGATCCAGAGCCCCTTGTTCCTGTCCTTCCTGCGCCATTGAGGAGCTTCGAGACCAAATTCGGGATTTGAGAATTGTAGTGAGAAACTCAAGGGATAGAATGGATTCGCGACTCCGGGAACTTCAAACAGAAAATCAGGAACTTCGGCATCACAGCGCAAATCTTCAGAACCAGCTGCAGTCACAGGAGCACAGGCATAACCTAGAGCTCGTGATTGTTCTCCGTGGGGTCAATAGAAATACCAGGCACATCAACCTGCTTAGTCAACAGTTGGGAAACCCCCTCGGCCGTCCTCAACATCCTGCAAACTCAAACGAATCAATCGATTCAAGGCTCCCTTCAACCTTGCATTCAGAAGCTGGCAATGAACAAAACCTAGTGCGGACTCCAGCAAGGAACAATCCAGAATATGGAAATCCACTGCCAGTAGCAATTCAAGCAAATCTCCAGGAAGATGCAGAAGCATCTCACAATATCTACCCAGGTTCCTATAGATGGTCAGTAAATTTTTGTTCATTTTGTCTTCATATGTAGCCATTTTTACATGGCAGCTCAGTAGTTCTTGTTGGAGCATTTTTAAACTCTCCATCAGAATGCAGCAGTCTTCTCAGAAAGCACTCTGCTCTCAGTCCAAAGAATTACCTTTTTTTAGCTTCTATGTAATGTGCTTCAGCACAAAATCTTTTTTAATATAAATCTCAAACTGTTTCTGTTAAAAAAAAAATACCAACGTGTCCTCAACATAATNGTATGTACTCTTGTGCTAGGATCTATGTGGAGGTCGATTTGGAAAAAGGACTCCCAAAAGTAATAAAACTAAAACTGGACAATTGGACCTACATCCAGAAGCTGGACTACAAACAACTCTCATTTAAATTTAAGACTTGCCATGAATATGGCCATTTTGCCAGAAACTACCCAAATAATAAACAAGCTCAGGAAACAAACACTTCGCAACAGGAAGAAGGATGGCAGTAGGTCAGGAAGAAAGCTAATATTGGTAAAGGGGTTGGTTCCGGCCCTGGGTCATCAGGGTCCACCCTTAAAGCGTGACCCTCTCGTCCATCCCCTCCATTCTGAAAAACCCCCTTCAAAGAAGTTCATCCCACTCCTTCCACCTTCATCCCCCCCTCTCCCTCCCGAAACTCTTTTGAAATTTTGGGCGAACCCTATTCTAAACAAGCTCCTCCAGTCGGTCCAGTGTCGGAACCTTTGACACATTCTTCCTCTTAAGCTTTAGAAAGAATATCTGAAGAATCATGTGAAGAGGAAAGCTTCCACGAAGTCAATCAAGAAGAGGATATGCAAGAACCCGAAGAAATTCCACCCCATGAGATTTTTCCTTCAAAATCAAACCAAGAAACGGATGAAGGGGGAGACTATTTGGATAAACCCAGAAAGTCTGGGCGCAGAACTAAGAAAGAAGTCAAAGAAGAAGCACATAAAAAGAGAAGGCTCAAGGCAAACAACAATCCATAGAAATCTCAATGAACACCTCAAGCCATAGAGGAGGAAATAAAGGTTCAGATCTTTCGGTTCATGGCAACCGAGCCTCTTCCACCCCTCGTCAATGAATTTCCTCTCGTGGAATTGCAGGGGCTTTGGTAATAGATCCAAAGTTGAAGCCCTAAAAGATCTCAAATCCCTAGCCAAACCCTCTGTAATTCTCTGCCAAGAGACAAAAATGGAGGAGTCACTTGTTTTAGAAACAACAAAAAAAGTCTTAAAAAATTGTGGTGGAATGGTTGTCAGCTCTCAGGGTGCCTTCGGAGGAATTGCCACCCTCTGGGATGAACATATATGAAACCTAGAGGTAATTCTAAATACCCAACACTGGCTTCTTACAGTTCTTAAAAATAGAGATTCCAACAATAATATTTCAGTTATCAATGTCTATATGCCTAATACCTATGCAGATAAAGTTTCCGGCTGGAACTCTCTTTCCGCGCTCAAAACTTCTACGGATCTTTCTTCTTGCATAATTGGAGGCGACTTCGACACCCACCTTAACTTGGGCGAAAACAAATGAGGTAGTAAAGTCAGAGATCCTTTCTCTGAGAAACTATCTGATCTCATATAGGATTGGGATCTTAAGGATGTTAAACCCTTCAAAGGGAAATATACTTGAAACAATAGGCACTCCGGTCTCTGCCACATAGTAGCCCATCTAGATCGCTTCCTTATTAGTAGTAATTTCCTCCGCTCCCCTCTAGAAATATCCTCCCACATTCTTCCTTTAGCCATTTTTTATCACAAGCCTATCTCTTTGATATTAAGTAATCCACAGAACTTTGGCCTCCTTCCTTTCTGTTTTAACCCCCTTTGGATTGATAATCTTGTTGTCCCTCCTCTCATTTAGCAAGTGTGGTCCTCCCCCTTCTCTGGGTCTCCCAACTACATCTGGGAAAGAAAACTAAAGGCAGTAAAACTTTCTCTCAAGAACTGGGTGAAAGCCTCCTTCACTCATCCGCATTAAGAAAGACTCGAGAAGGCTGAAATCCTGTCAGGTATATCCAACAAAGATTAGAAGAAGAAGAAGTTACTGAAACGCTTCTAATCCAAGAAAAAGAAGCTTATCAACAACTTCACTACTCTCTGCGCAGAGAAGAAGAACACTGGAGATTGAAGTCAAGAAGTCTATGGTTAAAAGTAGGGGACTCAAATACTTCATTCTTCCACAAACAAGCTCAAAATAGGAGGAAGAAAAATACAGTTACAAGCATCCTTTCAAACTCCGGGCAACGACTTGATACCTTCGAACAAGTTGAGGAAGCAGCTTCTCAGCACTTTGAATCTCTTTATCTACAACCAAATGATGAAGGATCGGATGAGGACACACAAGCAATGCTCGACAATATCCCAATTCTCATCTCTGAACATGACAACATTCAGTTAGTTAAGGAGATAACTAAAGAGGAAGTCGTCAAAGCAGTGTGAGACATGGACCCAGACAAAGCCTCTAGGCCTAACAGTTTTTCAATTAGATTCTATCGCTTTTTTTGGGCCATCATAAAGCGAGACCTCAAGAAAATGTTGAACTATACCTTACAAAAACAGAAATTGGGAGGCGCCACAAACTGAACCTTCTTAGCCCTCATTCCCAAAGAATCAAATCCCTCTAACTTCTCCCGCTTTCGCCCTATTTCCCTCTGCAATTCTTCCTACAAAATCCTCACAAAAATCATAGAAAACCGTTTAAAACCCTTTCTTTTCCAAGCTCATTACTGAAAATCAAGGAGGCTTCTTAGAAAACAAACAGATTACAGATAATATAGTTCTAGTTCAGGAAGCAATTCATTCCAACATGAAAAGAAAAGACCCAGGAATGGTTATCAAACTGGATATGGTGAACGCCTTTGACCGTGTCAAACACTCTTTCCCGTTCTCAGTCCTAAAAGCCTATGGTTTCTCTGAAACTTTTATCAACTGGATCAAGGCTTGCATCGGTTCTCCTTGGATAACCCCCCTAATAAATGGTCGTCCTTCGCTTTTCTTCAAAGTTAGCAGAGGTCTTAGACAAGGTTGCCCCCTTTCTCCCTTTCTTTATATCCTTTTAGCTGATTCCCTTAGTTGAAAATTGGAAGAAGAAATAAGGTCAGGCAGGCTTTCGGGGTTACTAATTGCGAGGGGGGTCAAGGAATTAAATCATTCTCAATTTGCAGAGGACACTCTTCTCTTGGGGGCGGCTACAACAATCATCGCCAAACATTTTCAGATAGTTTTAGCCTCCTTTCTCTCTACTTGTGGAGGAAAACTAAACTCAACCATTGTAAGATCTATGTCTGGAATGTTCCGGGACACATCAAAGACCATATCTCCAGAATATTCGGATTTCCCATCATCACTTCTTGGACTCACTTCAAATATATAGGCATGCCTATTTTCCTAAACTCTTATGGTTCTATTGCCTGGCAAGATGATATTGACAAAATTCTCTCAAGGATTCAAAGCTGGGGAGGACGTTGGCTTAACCCAGCTGGAAAAACGGTGCTCCTCAAGTCTATTCTCTCCTCTCTCTCCATCTTTCACTGTTCCGGTCTGCTTGCCCCTAAAGGCACCCTTGAAAAAATCTCCAGAGCACTTCGAATGCATTCTGGTATGTGGGAAACCCATATCTCCTGTCTTCTCAAGCGTGCAAATGGTAACTACTCATCGTTTTTATGGATTAGGCTTCGTCTTCCCTTCTAGAAGTATTTGCAATTCTGGAAAGTGTTTCATGCTTTTGTGTTTCTGCGTTCCCACTTCATTATGTGGAGGAGATCCAGAGCCCCTTGTTCCTGTCCTTCCTGCGCCATTGAGGAGCTTCGAGACCAAATTCGGGATTTGAGAATTGTAGTGAGAAACTCAAGGGATAGAATGGATTCGCGACTCCGGGAACTTCAAACAGAAAATCAGGAACTTCGGCATCACAGCGCAAATCTTCAGAACCAGCTGCAGTCACAGGAGCACAGGCATAACCTAGAGCTCGTGATTGTTCTCCGTGGGGTCAATAGAAATACCAGGCACATCAACCTGCTTAGTCAACAGTTGGGAAACCCCCTCGGCCGTCCTCAACATCCTGCAAACTCAAACGAATCAATCGATTCAAGGCTCCCTTCAACCTTGCATTCAGAAGCTGGCAATGAACAAAACCTAGTGCGGACTCCAGCAAGGAACAATCCAGAATATGGAAATCCACTGCCAGTAGCAATTCAAGCAAATCTCCAGGAAGATGCAGAAGCATCTCACAATATCTACCCAGGTTCCTATAGATGGTCAGTAAATTTTTGTTCATTTTGTCTTCATATGTAGCCATTTTTACATGGCAGCTCAGTAGTTCTTGTTGGAGCATTTTTAAACTCTCCATCAGAATGCAGCAGTCTTCTCAGAAAGCACTCTGCTCTCAGTCCAAAGAATTACCTTTTTTTAGCTTCTATGTAATGTGCTTCAGCACAAAATCTTTTTTAATATAAATCTCAAACTGTTTCTGTTAAAAAAAAAATACCAACGTGTCCTCAACATAATAAGCAAATTATACCATCATACCAGAGTGACCCGAAAACTCAGATTATCCATGCTGTATCAGATTTCTAAATGCTGCGTATGAAGGCATGCCAACAGTGATATTGCAAAGTTATGGTGCCCAGGAGATGAAATAAAGGCAGCAAATTAGATGGATGTACCATTGGAACTATGTGTCAAATCATTCATTAAATAATGGAAATTTCAGTGATGAAAAGACAACCCTTAAGCAAAGTTATGGTGCCCAGCAGATGAAATAAAGGCAGCAAATTAGATGGATGTACCATTGGAACTATGTGTCAAACCACTCATTAAATAATGGAAATTTCAGTGATGAAAAGACAACCCTTAAGCATTTGGTTAGATCGTTTGACTCTATCGTGCATCGGCTTGTGTTCCTGTGATGTGTGAACGAGGAAATAATAAGCAAATTATACCATCATACCAGAGTGACCCGAAAACTCAGATTATCCATGCTGTATCAGATTTCTAAATGCTGCGTATGAAGGCATGCCAACAGTGATATTGCAAAGT
>JZKD02S0451867.1:0-17514 GCA_000966675.3 Picea glauca
TATGAGTTTTTGGTCATGCCCTTTGGCTTGTGTAATGCCCCCTCCACCTTCCAAAGCCTCATGAATCATGTCTTTCATCATTTTCTCCGTCATTTTGTCTTAGTTTTCTTTGATGGTATCCTCATCTATAGAAAAACCTGGACATACCATCTTTCTCATGTGGATCGATTTCTCCATATACTCTCTCAACACCAACTTTTCCTGAAACAGTCTAAGTGTGCTTTTGGCACCTCAGAAGTAGAATACTTGGGTCATATGGTTGGCAATGATGGTGTCATGGTGGATCCAAAAAAGATTGAAGCTATGCAAGACTGGCCTCACCCAAAGACTCTCAAAATATTGTGTGGATTTATGGGCTTAACAGGTTATTATCGCAAGTTTGTTAAGAATTATGGAAAGATTGCAACACCTCTCATTTCTCTCCTAAAAAAAAACTCTTTCACTTGGACTCCAGCCACTGCTCAATCTTTTCAAACCTTGAAGATGGCCATGTGCACCACTCCAGTCCTAGCCCTTCTTGATTTCACAAATACCTTTGTCGTGGAATGTGATGCCTCAGGGAAAGGAATTGGTGTTGTCCTTATGCAAGAGGGTTGGCCTTTGGCCTTTACTAGCAAGCAACTATTTGAAAGAAATATGGGAAAATCTATCTATGAAAAGGAAATGTTGGCTATTTTTCATGTCGTTGATCTGTGGTGCCCTTATCTATCGGGGAAACATTTCCAAATTAAGACAGACCATCAAAGCCTCAAGTATTTTCTGGAAGAACGCATTTCCTCCCCGGAGAAACAAAAATGGGTGACTAAGCTCTTTGGATATGATTATGAGATCATTTACAAGAAAGGAAAATACAATGTGGTGGCGGATGCACTTTCCCGAAAATATGAAGATGAAGGATCCCATTTTTCTCTTTCCTTCATTGTACCAGATTGGCTCCAAGTCGTTCACCAGGAATGGCTACAAGATCCCAAAAGTTCACATCTGATCCAACAATTGCAGTCCAATGCTCCAGCTTCCCCACGGTACTCTTGGCTCCATGATGAGCTTCGATACAAAGGCCATTTGTATTGAAGTAAACAATCAAAGCTTAAATCCATAGTACTTTCTGAGCTTCATGCTACACCCACAGGGGGGCAGTCTGGGTTCACCAAAATCTATGATAGGGTCAAACGTTCTTTTTTCTGGGATGGTATGAAACAAGAAATTTGTAATTTTTTCTCTGAATGTGATGTGTGTCAATGCAACAAGGACAAAAAAATCAAATCTCTGGGTGCACTACAACCACTTTCGATTCCACCTGCTATTTGGAAGGATATCTCTATGGATTTTATTACAAGCATACCCAAAACGGGAAAAAAATCAGTCATCATGGTGGTTATTGATCGCCTTTCCATGTATGCTCATTTCTACGCTCTTCAACACCCGTTTACAACATCCACAATGAATCAAATTTTCATGGATCAGGTCTTCAAGCTTCATGGCATGCCGCACTCTATTGTTTCTGATCGTGACCCAACTTTCACAAGCAATTTTTGGCAAGAACTGTTCAAGCTACAAGGCACCCAATTGAATCTCAGCACAACTTATTGTCCCTAGACTGATGGTCGAACAAAAGTTGTCAACAAGTGTTTGGAAACATATTTGAGGTGTTTTTCTTTAGAAAAGAAAAATCAGTGGGCTCAATGGTTACCCCTGGCTGAATGGTGCTACAACACTTCATACCATACAACTACATGCATGACTCCTTTTGAAGCGGTATATGGACTAGCCACCTTCAATTTTATCATACTTACTTGGTGTCTGAAAGGTATAAGCAGTTGACCAAACACTTATAGTTCGAGAGGCTATTCTTCGTACCCTCAAAGAGAATTTGGTCATGGCACATAACCGCATGAAGCAACAGGAAGATCAAGGTCCCTCTGAACGTCAATTTGCAGAAGGGGATCAGGGGTTTCTTCGATTGCAACCTTACAATTAAACTTCCCTCAAGGTCGAGCCTTGTCAGAAGATAGCGCCCAAATTTTATGGTCCTTATACCCTTCTCAAGTGTGTGGGACAAGTAGCCTATCAGTTAGATTTGCCCAGTCATTCAAAGCTACATATTGTTTTTCATGTTTCATGCTTAAATAAGGTGATTGGAACTAAGTGCCAAATTCAAACCAACCTTCCCAAGTTAGCTGAAGAAAAATCCATTTGGATACAACCACAAGCAGTTTTGGACCAATGTGAGCATCGTCTGCGTCAGAGAACCATCAATGAAGTGTTAGTCCAGTGGAAATATGCAACTCCAATAGATGCCACTTGGGAACCATCTACCATTATGCAAGAATTTCCACTTCTCAAGCCTTGAGGACAAGGTTGTTTTTAAAGGGGAGGACATGTTAGGGTCCTAACCNTTTTGATAGACATATTTAGTATAAATAGGAGTCGAGGGTATGAGAACCCTAGCTTGGAGATTATTGTAATAGAGCTATGCTCGACTGGAGGTTTCCCCCTTGAAGAGGCCTGTGAACATTGCTCTCATAATCAAAGTGCTATTTCTGTTGTTATTCTTATATCATTTCAGTGTTATTGTGGGGATTGTTCTGGTTATATTACTATTATTGTGCCATTTCTAGCATTTTATTTCTGTTTTGCATACTTTTTATATCTGGTATATTACACTAGGATCCATGCCCAGACTAACGAAAAGGAGAGTTAATCTAGTCAAATATTCAAATAGAGAGAGGGAGTGATCAATATACTAGAGCTAAGGGGAACTTGGTACACAACCATCGCAATATCGATTTAACGAGTGCATTTCCAGAGTGAATTGCCTCAGTTTATCAAAAATGGCATCCATGATTTTGATAATCATGAGGGGTTGGGTGATTATAAGTTGTGGGTGCTTCCTCTTCATCATGCTGAGGATATTTATCATCATCTGAACGACACTTCCCACCTTTATGAACCAAGGTACAAAGTGCGCCTCATAAGATTCATTAGAATGCAAAAGATGAATGGATAAATCCTCTTCCGACATCTATGAATTATTTCCTTCCATAATGTTTGACTTGGAAAGTACCCCATCTTGTCCGATTCGATCATCTAGAACGATCTATGAAGCAACGGGTGGAGGAAGATGTTGGGAGCCCACATCCATACGGTGCCTAGGGATAGGAACCTTCTCGGTCAGGCCCACCACATTATCATGAAAACTCCCAAGAACCCCATCGAGGGAATGGAGATCAACTTCATCTAGATAGAGTCAAGATTGCAGAAGAGAAAGGATGGAGAGCACATCCCAACCAACATCAAAGTGATTATCATGGCCAACATTGGCTAGAAGGTTGATTTTTTTTTTCTCCTCATCCTTTACATTGGAGGGAACTAGACTTGAGATGTTTGGTATAAGAGAGCATTGAAAATAAATCAGAGCCTCCAATCGCTAATGAGTGGGAAAGTTTTGAGGAAGAAGATCCCCATTGGATTTTGGTGATCAAGTTGATGATGAGTTGGGAGTCCCCCTCCACAATGATTTGATGAAATTGATTATTGTAGGTTGTAATATCCCTAATCTGAACCCTTTGTAATTGTACATATTGGATGGTGAGTCATTGGTACCAATTATAAATGTAAATACATACATATAGGATGGTGAGTTGTTGGAACCAAGTTTTAGTTTTGTGTGCACCTAGGTAAGTGAATGGGGATTGTTATCAAAGAAAGGGTGCACACATTTCATAGTGTTGCACACACTTGAGTAAGCGTGCTAGAATTAATTGGAAGTGTGCATCAAGATGAGTTATGTGTGTGTGTGTGTGTGTGTGTGTGTGTGTGTGTGTGTGTATTGAGGTCCAAGAGCCTGTGTGGTTATGAGGTTGGTGAGTCGGGATGCAAATATGCCAATGCATCTATCCATGTAAATGTAATCAAAAACATTAATAATATTACATATTTGCACATAGACAAATCAGACGAAAATAGACATGAGGATAACTCCACTGAAAAATGAATAAAAGGGGGGGACTTAAGTCCTAGGGAATATTTTATTAATATTTCTAGAAAATTGTAAGTTGTGGACAATTATTTATCCTAAGTTCCCGAGGGTAGGGAACGAGTCACTAAGTGGCTTAATCTACTTCTGAAGGTTACGAGTGTCAAGTTTAAGGCATGCAATATATATTGCTAGCCTTAGTGTATTTTGAGAGAGAAATCATTATTTTGTGGGGGAGTCATTCCTTTTCTCATGCGCAGAAGGGGTCAAACCATCTAGAATATATGACTATTACTTTATCTATAGAAAAAATCTTGTAAAAGGTGTTTCTGTATCATAACCATAGTTTTGTTGTCAAAGAGGTGGGTTGTTAGGCCTATGAGCATTCTCTCTAGGTGATAGATTTGTTATCAAAGACGTGGGTTGTCTCACTCATGAGAACTCTCTCTAGGTGAGATATTTGTTGTCTAATAGGTGGGTTCTTAGGCCCATGAGAATTCTCTCCAAGTGAGAGTTTTGTAGGGAATTGTTCCTTAGTGAGCTGGGCATTAGTTGTAGGGCTCTGAGACTTCTTGTTTGGCCTGTTGCTAGAACCCTGGAAAGGGAAGTGGGGAAGCCAAGGGACTGTTGAGAAGAGAAGGGGAACACTTCCTTGGGTGTAACAAGTGTGTGGGGAATGATATACTGTAGACTAATTGTAGCAGTGACACCTTGGACTAAGCAATTCTATTGAGTATTAGACCTTAGCCTGGAATTAGGAACCCTTTTTACCTGGTGGACTTAAGACCTAGCTCAGGGATGATTAGTTGCTGAAAGTATATGAGAAATAAGGAACGTCTGATTTTTGTGTGCAGTTGGTGAATTTTCATAAAATATAAGTGTCTTTATGTGCTTGTCTCATTTACTATGTGCTTAACTATCTATGTTTAATATGGGTTTAATTCTTATATGTTGTTGCGTATAAGTAATTTTTGGTATTCTGTATAATGTTGCTTACACATGTAATTGTGGTGTTGATATTCAATATTTGTACTCATGCATGGGTATGATAGTTGTTGTTAGTTTTTGTGTTAAATTAACCTTATGATAATGGTCATGATTCTCTGAAGAGAAGTTAGAATAGTCGCGCGTGCATGGAAATACTATGTGTGCACAAGAGGGTGGATTCGCTTGCACGCACAGGGAAGTAGTCTGCGCACATAAGGAAAAGAAAGAATTGGCATGTGATGCCATAATGGTTTCATGCATGGTATATATCACATGTTCAGAGTGGATTGCATGCACAATAATGTTATGTGATAAGTATGCTTGTGCGCACAATTGTTTTGAGTTACTTCCACTATTATAAGTTGTGTCAAAAGAGGAAAGTTTGGGTGGCATGACTCAACTTAGGGTTGAGTGCGTTAATTCAAGTAATTATGTGCAGAATAATGTTATAGAGTAGAATCTGCACACACGATTTTGGAGTAGTGATGCTCAGTAGTAAGTTGGGTAACATTACATATTGGTATCAAAGTAGTTTGGTAACATGGATGTTATAGATTGGTATCAAAATGCGATATCCAACTAGGAGGTTGGGTACGTTACATTATGGTATCAAAGTAGTTTGGTAATGGGGATGTTACATATTGGTATCAGAGTTCTAGTTTCAATACTAAGCCTGCATGGGTTGAGTGCCTACTTAAGGAAAAAATTCAGACTGGTAAGTGGTTGAATTTGGAATTACAGTGTGGCCATGGTGAAATAAAATAAGAATGCGCAATTGTGCGCACTGAATTCTAGACATTGCAGAGTGTGACGCTGGAAATGCACCATAAATAATGGTGCATGGGTGTGTGCACTAAAGTGTGGGGTTGTGTGGAACACAATTTGTGGTGAATGCACAATAATTATACATGGTTTATATGTCAATATTTGGCACCACACATTTGTACATGTTGAATATATTTTCTCACATGGTCTTCTAAAGAAAGGATTTTGACGAAATGGTGCATAGTTTTCATGAAGTTGTCTCATGAATTCATCTAACAAATCTTGTTTCCCGCATATTTTGTAGAATAAACAACGATTAGAGAAAGACAAAATCAACACAAAAATTCAAAAGTATGGAAGATGCATAGAGAACTTACAACCCTGACGATGAATTCAGGGATTTGTATGTGGGTTTGGGTGATGATGGTACATAATCCAAAGAGGACTTCATAAAATTGGTAGAAAACATAAAGGGACTGCAAAACGATGTCCAAATCTATGAAGCCGATAATTAAATGCTTATGAAAGGCAAAGGGAAACAAGATGACTTCAATATCAAGTTGATGCAAAGTTTGAATAGAATAGAAAAGAAAATGGATAAGGAGATAGATTTGAACAAGTCGATAAGTCGCAAGTCTCATGATGAGAAAATAAGAGAAGAAAGAAGTGCTAATAGACAACCTCACTCACCAAATAATTCATTTAAGAAAACACGTAGTATCTCAAGTCCATCTCTTGTCAAAAGTCATAAGAGAAGGATTGGGGTAGACGAGCTACAGGGACAAATGAATAATATCAAGCCTCCTACCTTTAATGGTGAGCACAAAAAGGACAAGGATGCAAATACCTAGCTGCTTGGCATGATGAATTACTTCCAACTACATAATCATTATGTGCAGGAAGAAGGGAGAATTTCCATATATAAACTAAAAGGAAAAGAATCAATGGTGTTGAATTAGTTTATGCAAGTGAAACACATTGATGAGAAGAAATTTACTTGGAGGGATTTTAAGAGGTATTTCCAAAAGAAATACTTAACCAAGAGATACTATGACAAGAAAATGAAGGAGTTCTTTGAACTCAATCTTGGGAGTATGAAAATATATGAGTATCAAATAATATTCTTAGATCTTCTAAAATATGTCGCATTAATCAAGGATGAGAAATTTAAAATTCAAAGGTACTTGAGTGGGTTTCCCTCATTTATCAGTGACAAGATACAATATGATGACCCCAAGACATTGGAGGAAACCATAAGGTGCACTAAATGTATTTATGATCAACAAAGGGGAAGGTAGACTTTCCAAAAGGCTTGGGAAGACGATGAAAAACAAGGTGGAACAGAGGAAGAAGGGCACTAAGCCACCCTTTTCATAAATACTGCGCAAGGACAACCGACTCTTAATGAGCCCAGAATGAAAGAGACAGTGGGGAAAAAGCCAAGGAAACAACCTATTCAATTTCGGAGTCGTGGTGGAGATCATATGCACAGAGACTACCCTCAAAGAGGTGAAACAGTCAAGACTGGGCACAATGTACAACAAGATGCGACAATTGAAGATATGGGCAAAAATGTGCCTAGGATTTACACAACCCTACATAAGAAGCACACTGAGTTTTAGTCACACATGATTGAAGTGGAAGGTAAGATTAATGACCAACCCATTTMTACTTTAATTGATTCAGGAGTTAGTCATAGTTATCTAGATCCWAAGATGGTGGAAAGATTCCAATTTCCAAGAAGTAATCTTGGAAAATCTTGGTTGGTGCATTTAGCTACAGRAGAATAAAGGAAAATTAAAKAAATGATTAAGGCATRTCCAATGGAAATGAATTGGCTGTGCACGAATGTTGATTTGAATATTATAGCTTTGGGCTCATATAATTGTATCATTGGTATGGATTGGTTGGACTAGCATCATGCCATTCTAGATTGTTACAACAAGGAATTTACTTGCTTGGATGAAGAAGGAAACTTAAGAGCAGTTCAAGGCATTCCAAGAGCTATAAATGTCAGAGAAGTTTCATCACTGAAATTGAAGAAAATCTACATGAAAGGATTCCAAGTATTTCCAGCGCACATGGAAGAGGCACTTAAGGATAAAGTGAAAAATGTTGAAGACGACATGGTACTAAAAAAATTTGAGGATGTCTTTAAAGAGATACCAGGGTTTCCATTGAAAACAAATTTGATTTCTCTATAAATCTAATTCCTGGAGAAACACCCATATCCAAGACTCCTTATAGGATGAGTATGCAAGAGCTGAAGGAGTTACATATGAAACTTGAATATATTTTGAAGAAGGGGTATATACACCCAAGTGTGTCAACTTGGGGTGCCCAATATTGTTCGTAAAGAAGAAGGATAGTACAATGAGACTTTGTATTGGATTCAGGAAGTTGAACAAAGTCACAGTAAAGAACAAGTATCATTTTACAAGGATAAATGACCTCTTTTATCAACTAATGGGTGCACATATATTTTCAAAGTTTGATCTAAGATATGGATATCACCAAGTGAGAAGTAAGGAAGAAGACATCAACAAGTCTACCTTCAGAATGAGGTACACACATTATGAGTTCAAAGTGGTGCCTTTTGGGTTGTTAAATGCACCACTTGTCTTCATGTGTTTGATGAATGGAGTTTTCATAAGTTACTTAGAAAATTTTGTTATTTTATTTATGGATGACATCCTTATTTACTCAAAGTCTGAAGAAGAGCATGAGAAACACTTGAGGATGGTGCTACAAATTTTGAGAGAACATATGTTGTACACAAAGTTGATCAAGTTCTCATTTTATCAACGACAAATTCATTATTTGGGTCATATCATTTTCAAGGAAGGAATAGTTGTGGATCTGAAAAAGATAAAATCCATTGAGGAATGGCCAACGCCAAGAAATGTTGTAGAGGTGAGGTMTTTCATGGGACTTGCAGGTTATTATAGAAGGTTTATTGAAGGCTTCTCAAAAATTGCACATCCAATTACATCCTTGAAAAATAAAGGTGCACGATTTGAATGGACTCCATATTGTGAAAGGAGTCTTTAACACTTGAAGAGTTTGTTGACAAGTGCAATAATTTTGAGAATTGTTGATTCAGACGAAGACTTCGTTGTGTGCACAGATGCACGCAAGGAAGGGCTCGCTGGTGTCCTTAGTCAGAATGGGAATGTGGTGTGCTACACATATAGAAATTTAAAAGAGCATGAAAGGCTCTATGCTACTCATGACTTAGAATTGGAAGGCATAGTGCATGCCTTGAAGATNGAACTTTTGGAAATGGATATTGAAAGGATTTGGAATAAATATGAACTTTATCACATCATATCAACTTGAGACCGATGGACAAACATAGAGAGTAAATTGGGTGATTGAAGATTTCTTAGGATGTATGTGATGGATAAACCATCCAAATGGGAAGACTACCTTAACTTGGTAGATTTTTCTTACAAAAACAAGTACCAAGCATCTTTAAATATTAGCCCATTTGAAGAACTTTATGGTAGAAAGTGCAGCATGCCAGTGAGTTGGGATAACCCAATAGACCACACAATGGTTGGGCCAGATATGATCCGGGAAATGGAAGAGAAGATGGTAAAGATAAGGTAGAATTTAAAGGCTTCCAAAGATAGGCAGAAAAGATACACAGATAAAGGAAGAACCCACAATGAATTTAAAGTGGGTGACCACGTATTCTTGAAAGTAAAAGCTAGATGCAATTCCATGAAGTTGGGAAATTGTTCTAAGTTGGAAGCACACTATTGTGGGCCATTTGAAATCCTAGAGAGAAATAGTCTTGACACATACATTCTTGAATTGCTTGCATCCTTATGTATTCATAATTTTTTCCATGTATCATTACTTATAAAATACTACTTGATGCTAATCATATTATTTATTGGAATGTGATTCAGGTGAAGCTAGAAGGTGATTTTTAAGTGTGATCAGTTTGCATATTGGATCAAAAAATAAAATATATCTGGAATCGATTATTGGAGCTAGTAAAGGTCCAATGGACCTAGTACAGTCCCAAGGATACAACTTGGGAGCGTGAGGATGCTATGCGGGTAGAGTATCCACATCTTTTTGAAGATTTTTAAAATTGTGTATGTACATGTGTATAGAATGCACTGAGGACAGTGCATAAACAAGGGGTAGGGGAATGTAATGTCCCTAATCCGAACCCTTTGTAATTGTACATATAGGCTGGTGAGCCATTTGTACCAATTGTAAATGTGAATGTACATATAGGCTGGTGAGCCATTAGCACCAAGTTTTGGTTTTGCGAGCACCTGGGGAAGTGCACAGGGATTGTTATCAAAGAAAGGGTGCACACATTTCACAATGTTGCACACACTTGAGTAAGTGCACGAGAATTACATGGAAGTGTGCATCATGTTTATATATATATATATATATATATATATATATATATGGATGTATATGTATTTGAGGCCGAAGATACTGTGTGGTTATGAGGCTGGTGAGTCAGGATGAAAATATAAAAGTGTGCCTATCCATGTAAATGTAATCACACTCATAAATAATATCACATATATGTGTGTAGAGAAATTAGATGAAAAGAGATGGGGGATAAATCCACCGAAAAAGGGAAAAAAGGGGTTGGACTTAGGTCCTAAGGAATATTTGATTAATATTTTTGAAAAAGTGTAAGTTATGGATAATTATTTATCCTAAGTTATTGAGGGTAGGGAACGAGTCGCCAAGTGGCTTAAGCTACTTTTGAAGGTGATAAGTGTTGATTTTAAGGCATGCAATATATATTGTTGGCCTTAGTGTATTTCGAAAGAGAACTCATTCTTTCGTGGGAGAGTCATTCATTTTCTCATGTGCAGAAGCGGTCAAACGATCTGGAATATAAGACTATTACCTTATCTACGGAGAAAACCTTGTAAAGGGTTTTCCTTTATTGTAATCATTTTTTTTTGTCGAAGAGGTGGGTTGTCAGGCCCGTGAGAACTCTCTCTAGGTGATAGATTTATTGTCAAAGAGGTGGGTTGTTAGGCCTCTGAGAAATCTCTCTAGGTGAGATATTTGTTATCAAAGAGGCATGTTGTCAGGTCTATGAGAATTCTCTCTAGGTGGGAGTTTTGCTGAGAATTGCTCCCCGGTGAGCTGGGAATTAGTTGTAGGGATATGAGAATTCTTGTTTGGCCTGTTGCTGGAACCCTAGAAAGGGAAGTGGGGCGATCGAGGGACTATTAAGAAGATAAGGGACACACTTCCTTGGGTGTAACAGGCGGTTGCAGAATGAGAGACTGTAGACTAATTGCAGCAGTGGCATCTTGGAGTGAGCAATTATGTTGAGTATCATACTTTAGCTTGGAATTATGAACCCTTTTTCCTTGGTGGATTTAATCCCCATCTCGGGGGTGACTTGTTGCTGAAAGTATATGAGAAACAAAGTCTATGGCTGAGAGGAACGTCTGATTTCTACACGCAGTTGGTGACTTTTCATAAAGATAAGTGTCTTTATTTGATTGTCTCATTTACTGTGTGTTTAAATATATATGTTTGATATGGGTATAATTCTTGTATGTTGTTTCATATAAGTAATTGATGTTATTTTTTATAATGCTTCTTGCACATGTAAGTGTGGTGCTGATAGTCAATATTTGTAGTCATGCATGAGCATGGCAATTGTTTTTAGTTTTCATGTTAAATTAACTTTATGATAATGGTCACGAGTCTCCGAGGCGAAGTTAGAATGGTCATCTGTGCATGGAAATACTCTATGTGCACAAGAGGATGGACTCGCTTGTGCGCACAAGGAAGTGGTCCGTGTGCACAAGGAAAATAAGAAAATGGTGTGTGACAGAAGAATTGTTGCACGCAAATTCTAGATCACATATTTAGAGTGGATTATGGGAACAATAGTGTTGTGTGCTCAGTATGATTGTGTGCACATTTTTTTTTGAGTTACTTCCTTTGTTATAATTTGTGTCAAAAGAGGAAAGTTTGGGTGGCTGACTCAACTTGGGGTTGAGCGCTTTACTCCAAGTAATTCTGCGCAGACTAATGTTATAGAGTAGAAATTGTGCATTGGATTTTGGAGTAGTGTTTCTCAGTAGTAAGTTGGGTAACTTTACAGACTGGTATGAGAGTAGTTTGGTAATGAGGATGATACAGATTGGTATGAGAGCGCAGTATCCAACTAGGAGGCTACATAAGTTAAATTATTATATTAGAGTAGTTTGGTAACGTGGATGTTACATGGGTGATTTGAAGACCTTTAATTAGTTTCAAAAGTTCAACAACTTTGTTGGAATTTATTCCCAAGTAACCAAAAATACGGAGAATCTAACCATCACTGTCCATGAAAATGCCTCCATAACTGGATGGCCCAGGATTACCTTTTGAAACACCATTGAAATTTAGTTTAATACATCCAGGTTGGGTATGGGACCAAGATGAAGGGATATAATGTTTAGGAGGGTGAACAAGGGAGGGGAGGGAGGGCGAGGGGGAATAAGGTAACCAAAAAGAAAGGAGGATGCACTATTTAGGAGAATAGTGAAAGTCTACATGGTTCCAATTTTATTTGGAGATAGTCTCCTCAATATTTAGTTTGATCTTCCTCCAATTTACATCCATATATTGGCATTCATCCTTAAAGATTATGCGATTACGATCCTTCTATATTTCCCAAAGGATGAATCATGGAAAGAGATGCCGAATCCAATTAAGGATCGGATTGATGAAAAAAGAATCACACCAAGAGAAGTTGGTGGATATAACATAGTTCTTGATGTGGGTTGTTTTCCTAAATGTGATAACACCTTGATCTCAAAGAGAGTTATTGAACAAAAAAACATTGAGGAGGTGTTCCATTGACTCATCATGGTGGGTGGAGAGGACACATAACCCATGTCCCTGGAAGCCTCTTCTACATAGATGACCCCAGGTGAGAATATTCTTGTGTGCTACTTTCTAGAGGAAGCTAGCCACTTTAGGCCATATATTGCTTTTCCAGAATTTCTTCTAGATGTCCTCCTTAGGGAGATTAGAGTGATGAGAATATAAATGATAGGCTTCTTTAAGAGTGAATTTTCTAGTTGGTCGATATCCCATCTTATCTTGTTTCATTGGGAGGATATTATTATTTTCCTTTGATTTAAGAGTTGTATTAGGGATTGAAGAAGGGGTCGAAGCTAGAGGGGAATGTGGTATTGGTCTTTATTCCAAATGCACCAACAAGAAGAAACATAAGTGGTGGTCCAATAATTTCTGACCTATTAACTGAGAAGAGTATGGAGATTCATTTTTAAGAGTCTCAGATGTCGATTGGATTGAATGGCTAAAAGTTGTTTCCAAGAATCTTCTAAAAAAAGTGGTGCTTGTCCATTGCATATTTCCTAGAAACTGTGTTGTTGAATTAGGCAATGATTTTTCCAAGCTGAGTTCTTGATGAGGGAACCAATTGAAGTATCCATCATCCTGATGAGTTATGTAGGGTTTATTTTCTCTGCATATGTATTCTTCCATAGTCAATTCCATAGTTTCCCTTTATTCTATAGCCATCTCCACCACATTTTTTCCCCCAAAGTTTTGTTGAGAAAATTTGGACCCCCACCACTGAGTCCTCCCTTATACTTTGGTAGACATATGGTATTATGGGCCACCAAGGACATTTCTTTGAACACTTGGATCCTTTCCAAAAGAAGTTTCTCTGAATGCTTCTGACTACCTTTATTATTCTTTTTGTGGCTTCTAAAGTTGAAAAGAGATATAACACAATCACTTGAAGAACTTATTTGAGAAGAAATGATATGTTGGAAATGTTGAGGGGGAGAAAGGTCCAATTCAAAAGATTCTTATTGAGCTAAGAAATGAGGTCTTCCCAAGAGAAATTGTGAGCTCCTGAAGTAAGCAAGGGAACCCCAAGATATTTGGCTGGAAGGGAGCTCCTTGAGAATCCTAAATATGAGTGATATAAAAATGGATAGAGAGGGAGGTATTGAAAATCAATATCTAAGAATTGAGATGGTTAATGGAAGTACTCGAGGCTTCCATGAATTTTTCCAGGACCTTTTGAAGCCTCGAGATTCACAAGCAGAGGGGATACCCATCAACATAGTGTCATCAACAAACTGGTTATGAATCAAAGGATCAATTGAATGATGGAGAGTAACACCTTCGATATTATGATGTTCTAAAAAAGCCTTAAGGCTTTGTCATATCCCTTCTTCCAACAAAATGAAAATTAAAGGAGAAAGGGGGTCACCTTTCCTAATACCTTGAGATGGGAGAAAGGGATGAGAGGGGGTGTCATTGATCAAGAGGGAAAATAATTCATATTAGATGAGGTCCATGATCCATCGAACTCATTCCTTATGGAATCCAAAGGCTAGAAGTATTTCCTTGATGAATTTCCACCTTGATGAATTGATTAACATCCCTAGTTTTTTGGTGGCTTTTAGGGAGTGAGAAACCTCATGAGGAAAAATAATGATATCTATAATTTGGTGGCCTTCCACGTATCCATATTTCTCTAGAGAAACCACGGTGGGTAGGAGGGCCTTGAGGAATAGAACAATAACTTTAGAATGATCTTTTAAATGACATTGCAAAGGGAAATGGGGGGAAATTTGTTGGGGTCATCTACCTTCACTTCCTTAGGAATTAGAGTAAGAAAAGTGGAATTCAAGGCTATAATAACCCCCAAGAGTCTTTGGGATTCCTGAACCAGAGATAAAACATCCCATTTGATAATTGACCAATAGTGATAAAAAAAATCAAAGGTGAATCCATCAGGACCAAGAGCTTTGCTGGTTGCTAAAACGAAGTTTGTTGTTTCAAATTCATAAAGGGAAATGAGCTTTATAAGAAGGGAATTTTGTTCCTTGGAGATTAAGCAAGGAATGTTTTGAGAGATAGACTATATAGCCTCGATACAATTTGGCTTTGGCTCAACATGAAAATCTTGAAAAAAAGAGGTTAGCTCTTGCTCAATGTCTCAATGATAGGTGAGTTTATTACCTTGACTAGAGATAATATGGATGATGTGGTTGGAGTGATGTCGCTAGACCATTGAACAATGAAAAAACTGAGAATTATGTTCATGTTCTTTCATCCATTAGATCTGTAATTTTTCCCTCCAGATAACTTCTTCCTATTTTTTCCTTTCCTCAATTTGATCAGCCAAAACCTTTTCTTGATGCGCCAGCTCTAGGGATCATCCCTGTAAGATAATATGCTACCTAACCTTCTCAATTTGAGATTTTAGGTTCCTCTAAGCCTGAAAAGTGTCCCCAAAGAAAGTATTATTCATGATTCTGATATGTTGCTTGAGGGTCTTAAGATGTTGCTGGAAGAAATACATAAGGGAACCATTTTGTTTTCCCCATCGCACCAAGTTTTGACATTGTTTAGGAAGTCTGGGTGAGAAAGCCAAAAATTTTCAAACTGAAAGGGTTTTTTCCTGGGTTTGCTAAGGGTGTCAAGGGAAAGACGTATGCGCCAATGATCCAATCCCACAGTAGGGTGGATGGTGGGTTCCATGTGCATTCTAGTGAGCATAAGAGATCTAGAGATTAGAAATCACTCTAGTTTGCAAGACACTTGATGAGAAACCCCTCGATGACTATTCCAGGTAAAATTTCCATTACTAGTTTCTAGATCAATTAGATGATGATCTTGAATAATTTATTTGAAGACCAAGTGCTTCTGGTCTAGTCGACGAAGGCCTCCTTTCTTTTCTTCCAGAGTAGATATGAGATTGAAGTCACCTCCCATAAGCCATAGGTGAGGGTGGATTAGTTCTGTGGCATACTGTAGTATTTACATGAGTTAATATTCCCCCCCAACTGTTGTGGTCCATAAACATTGGTAATAAATCTCGTGGCCTCTTCCCCCAACAATTGAAATTCTATTGATATATTGTATTTTGTATAAAATAAGTTATGTATAAGAACCTTGTACAGATTCTAGAGGAGTGTTAGGCCTCTTTTTGTTCCTGTAGATTCTATATCTATAGAACAATATTCTCTCCAAATTTTGGATAGGATGATTTGGAGCATTTCCCTTGAGCACTTAGTTTCTTGCAAAAGCATAATGTCTAGCGATTTTGAATGTAGATTGCTTTGTAAGAGTGTTTTCTTACTCTTACCTTTGAGAACATGAATATTCTAGGAGATTACTTTCATTGGAAACTTTGAGAGGGTTGGAAAGTGTCTATAATCAAAGAATTCTGACCTAATTTCACAAAGATGTCACTAATTTCGTACAGGAGTTGTAGGTTGTATTTTCTACTTCTTCTCTTGTCTTCCTTCTAGTTTTTCTTGGGCTTGAGATTGTTGGGTTGAATTCCTAGGTTGGGATTTGATGTAGTATCGCCCGAGGGTTTTGGAGTCTCCCTTCTGCGCTTGTGGAGGTATTTCCTTACAAGTTGAATGTGCTCCATGGGGATCGATTTCATATCATGTTTACAACTGCATCCGCAATACTCTATAGGTCAATCCCATCCATATCCATTTCACTTGCTTCTAAGTCTAGGCATTCCTCAATGTGGTGTATCATAGGGGAATCTTCTAAAGGATACATTTCAAGGGGAGAAACAATTGTTTTGGGTTTTTTTGGTCCATCGGAGAGGGGGGAGGGGTCAAATTTTATAGTTTTGGGAAAGTCAGGGGATGAAGCCTCTTATATCACATTATAAGAGTATGGTGGGAGGAAGATTATGGGATCAAAATGGTTCTTGGTATTCATATTTTTTTTCCACTTAGAAGGAACATGAGAAATAGGCTTTTGATTTGGACGACGACAAGTAAGAATTTCGGTGAAACCCTCCTCGTCCATGTTGGGGTCTGCTTTAGTGAGATTAGGTGTGTTTAATAGGGGACAATATCTCTAAATATGACCATGCTCATGGAATTGTCGACAACACAAAGAAATGAACTCATAGTTTATGGTTTGGAGCCATTCCACATTGTGAAAGGATAAGCAGATCAAAACTAGAATATTATATCAATGCAAATACATGCATAAATTGTGTAATTCCTTTGTCTTTTAAAGATTTTACAAAAATTCCTAAAATATTTCCGATTCCACCCAAGATTTCTTTCTCATAATATTAACATATTTAAAAACATCTAAAAGTCAAATTAAAAAATATAATAAATATTGCAAATGCCATAAGAGAAACTTTATTTGGAGTATCACTCGAAGGCAAATTAACCATAGATCAATCAAAAGTTAAGATCACGATAATCTTATTGGGAAATGAAAATAAACAATTATTTTATGGTTCATTTAATCCCCCACAAATACTTGGACAAACTAATATTAATTGAACAAACTAATATTCAAATTATATACTATTCATAAATTGATTCTGTATGAAAATCATGTAAATATTTCATTGAGATTATTTACATAATCACAAGTTCAAAAGTTTAAATTTAGAGGGGTTAAATCTCATACATTAATTTGATGTCTAGCTATCTTAAACATAAATTATTATATTATAATTATTAATTAATATAAAAAAATTGTGTATTTTACATTAACTATTTAATTTATTAGATTTATTTAATTAAAATCACCATATTAATCATTGAATTTTTAAGCATAAAATAAAAAAAGTTTATCCAATTAAAATTAAAATTTAAATTAACAACCCATTGAATTTATAAACGTAAAATTTAATAGGTTTGTCTAATTAAAATTAGAGCTAGTTTTAATTGAAATAAGTGAAACTGCAAAGTAGTTTTCAAGTCTCTGCAAAATGTCATTGAATAAGCTTGAAAATTTCTGGTCAGATG
>JZKD02S0451900.1:10745-33618 GCA_000966675.3 Picea glauca
CCACATGTTGCAAACTTAAGATAGTTTCTTGAAATTGCTTTCTTAGTTTACATCACTAGGGGAGTTTAAAGATCAAAGTAACGGGCCCATACATGCCCACATGCTTGTAATCTAGGACAGTTTTTAAATATTTCTTAGTGTAAACAACATTAGAGAGTTTAAAGGATTGGTAAGGACCCATATGTCCACATTCTAGTTCTTTAGGGATTTAAAAATTCCGCAAGGTTGTACCAATGACACTTAGTAAGATAGGTAACAAATATTTGTAAGGACCACATGAAGTCCACATGTTGCAAATTCACACCTAACTTATTAAAATTTGGCACACTCTTTCACTTGCTCACACACAAAGTCACTCCTCACTCACATAATTTCCATCTTGAATTGTGGAGATTGAAGTAGGTTTTCTCTAAAGGAACTCCAAAACGTCCCACTATTTCTTGAAGAAATTATCCACACCCACTTAATTCGAAAGAGATTGGTTCACACCCCCAATCTCTTAGCCCACCACATCTAAAATTTTTCTAAAAAATCACTAAGTTTTCCTCCACAGGAGGTGCCAAAATAAATTTTTTAGTCTAGGTAGGATCTCGGGGGTAGGCATCCAAATAACCCTCCGTTATCTGGTTTTCACATTTTCAAAACATTAGAAGTTGATAAATAGGGAACTTTAAAATCCTCCAAGTCAAGTGTTCCTACACCATAAGGTAGGGAGATACCCGTGAAGGGTTGAAGGCCGAGGTTCGGTTGCTCTATGCGTGCCCCCTTGAATCACCCAACTCTTGGAAGGGATCCAGCCCGTGACCCATTTCTGAGGCCAAAAATCTAAATGTCGCACTTTGATCAAGGTACCTAGTGACCAAATTTAGGACATCTACCTAGGTTGCAATTGTGGGCTGCAATTGCACCTTGATCAAATTTTGAGTGGCTATTGGGAAAGATCACCAACTCTTTCGGGATATGCACCCTCTACCCTTCATTATAACTTATTATTTCATCCTTCACTAGTTCCTCTTCCGATGGCTTCAAATGCCACTGTTGAGTGCACTTGGAAGGTCTAGTGTTATTTGAGAAGAAGGATGATACGTCTTTTAAGACACAAGAATTTGCTTTATTTGTTCCCCCACGCAGAAAAAGTCCACCTACCCACATGTATGCTTATTTACAATTGATTTATGTATGATGCTCATTTGATTACATACAATTGTGAGTTATATTATGAAAGGTCCAAAATTATAAAAAGCTTCTTGTTCACTTATTTCTCTCATCACCATTTGCACACATTCACTTTGCTAGTTGGACATCATAGAGGACCCACATAATCCCCGTCATTCCAGACACTTACAAAATCTCCCTCCTATTCTAGGAGGAGTTTCTAGTATTTATGACTCTCCGGCTCAACCATCTCACACCCTTGTGAGCGCCACTATTTTGGGATCAACTTTTCTTAGGTCCAATTCCCAAGGACATCCATCCACTAGCTCTCCTTCACAAGGAGGTAGGGGGGAAAATTCTTCTCAAGGGAGAAGTACAACCCCACCAAATCCTTCTCAAGGGTCAGGTCCACTACCTTCTCACACCATGGCTAGAACTAATCCTCCACCAACTCCCCCAATGCCATACTTGGCATCTCTCAACATTCCTGATTTGAGTAAACTCACAAATGATCCTATTTTACATGACCCCACATGGCCCAATATGCCTAGCAAACTACCTTTAGATATTCCAAATTTGAAGGAAAACCGGGGGAAGATCCCGCCAACCATGTTATGACCTTCCACTTATGGTGTTATTCAAACAACATCATGGATGACTCCATCCACTTAAGGTTATTTCAAAGAACACTCACCGGTCCATCAATCAAATGGTATGTGGATGGAAAATCAGGGTCCCATGTGACTTTTGAATCCTTGGCCAAAGCCTTTTTGGCCTTTTTCCAACTACCAATTCATCATGACATTGGTTTAGAATTGCTCTCTGAGTGCAAACAAACCTCAGCTATGCACATTGCTGACCACATCCATGAATGGCATTGGTGACGTAGTTTATGTAAAGTAGAAACCACCAAAGAACAACGTCTCGATTGGTTTCTAAAATCACTCGTCTCTATACTTTCCAAAGATATAGAATCCATCTTCCCCCAATCCGAAGAGGAAGCCATCAACAAGGCTCAACAATTCGACCTTATTTATGCTCAATCAGGTTACTTATACACAGTATTACCTAATACACCTAGACCCATACCATTTGGCCAGGACAAACCTGGAATGTCTCACGCTGTGTATGGGTTGATTAGTACAACGAAACATCACAACCCTTACAACCAACCACCACCTATGTATGGTGCACCTCAATATCCACAACCATATGGTGGGCCATCTTATTACCCTCCTCCCCCTTATCAACAACCATATCCTATTGCTGCCCCTCCACCCATGAGTGGACCCTCGTTGACACCCATGATGCGACCGACTTCTCAACCAAGTTCAGGTGCACCTTCTACCTCAACATATAACCTGGGCATTAGTGAAATCAATTCACCTTCCTATGTGCCCTATATATCGTTGCCACAAAAAAATATGTATTTTTCATTTTCTGGTCCTCCACAACCGGTTGTTCCTCCACATGGACAACCACATGTCGGCGTTAACTTTGTTCAGCCCTCTCCCATTAAAAAACTTCATACTTTTGAGTTATTGAATATGGAAAATCTAATCCATCAGTCGAATAACACCAAGAAGAAAGGAAAAAACTGAAACAATAATAACCTGAGATTAGGTGGAAATAACCCCCAACAAAAAAAACCTGCTTGGGGAAACCAGAATCAAGGTAATCAGAACCCCAAAGGGGACAATAACAACAAACGCCAAGGGAGGAACAACAACAACAACCTTCAGACGAACTTCCCTTGTGCTCTTTGCGGTGAGCATAGACATTATACTCACCATTGTCCCCAAATTTCTGAATTTAAATAGATGAACGAATCCATGAACACGCCACGACCTCTAGCATCGCCTACCCTCAGTAGGCCCCACAATAGTATTTGCAACAACCACCCCCGACCGTGTTTCAAAACACTATTCCACACCAAGGTGTGATGAATACCCAACATGAGGTACATCCTGCCCCACCACAGATGGGACAATATCAAAACCCAGGGCCTATTCACCCTGGTAATCTGATAGATCACAATATCCTCCTCACTAGAGAAGAAGAAATTCCTCTGCAAACGTGTGGTAGTCAATACAACACACCCCATGAATCTACTCCCACCACTTCAAAAGAATCTCCAGCTATAGTCGTAAAACCCTTGATGATTCCACGACATAACCCTGAACCTACCATTCAGATCCCTCACATTCCGTTACGATGGAATTTTAATAACCCTCAGGCTAGGGAAACACAAAATTACAGTTTGGTCGATGACTTGGCACAGTCTCCTACAACCATGTCTGTATTGGAGGTCCTCCAAACTTGTCCAACTCAATGAAAATCCTTACTTTCCTCCTTGGGGGCAGTCGACCCAGCTGATACTAGACTCATCACATTTGATCTAGATAGCGAAGAACCTCGTCTTCCCGCTCTGGTAGCTTTCTAGATACCAGTCAAAATTCAGAACATCACGGTTCATTGATGTATTGTTGTTGAAGGTGGATCCACATACATCATGTCCAAAACTGTATGGAATAAACTTGTCTCCCCTGAGCTAGTACCATCCGCCATCACCTTGAGAGCCTATGATGGTCAAAAATCCTCCCTTGAAGGGATCTTTTAAAATGTCCCCGTTGAACTTGAGGGAAAAACCATCCTCATTGACATTGAATTTATTGACACCCTGCTCGATTATAATATCTTGTTTGGATGTAGCTACATGTATGCTATGAAGGACGTAGCCTCTTCTGTGTTTCGAACGATGATGTTCCCCCACAACGGGAAAATCGTCACCATTGACCAAATTACACATTATGAGCCTAACCACTCTGCCAACATCGATAACATATTGCCTCTTGTCCGCACTAGTTCCAATGCTTATTCACTCATTGACACGGGCCTTGGAATTTTCAAGGACCCATCCTTGCTAGGGGCATACCATGGAGCACCACCTCTTATACACCCTATATTACAAGTGTGTGTCATATATTCTAATGGAACTGACACCGGAGACACCATTCCTCCCACTGAGGCCTCTCCACACCTCGACACCCCACAAGCTGAAAAAATATTACCTCAGGGATTCCCTGAGAACTCTACTACATGACTTATCCCTAATTTCCCCCTCCTCCAGGGGAAAATCCTGGTTTGGGAGACAATTCCTCAAGCCATTACTTAAATTCCCTTCTTCTACCTCCCATCGGGAGTACAATCATTTTAGGTAGCCATGATTCTTACCCTTCCCAACATGGTGCTCGCCATCCCTATATGGTATCTACACCCACCCGTGATGGTTCCTCAACCATATCTCCCTCCTCATTTAGAGGGAATCTTGATGCAGATTCCAGTACTAGCTCCGACCACACCACCTTAACCCCCAATTACAGCACCATTGCCACAGCTGGGGGCAGACGGAAGAAGAAAGAACCCACAAATCCACTTCCTCCTCGAGTTCAACCTCCTTGTGCGCTATGCGAAAGAGAGGGACACCCCACTAATATATGTCCTTCTCTTCCTGAGTTATGCAATCTGATCCAACTCCCTCGAGCAACCGCATTGCTCGCCGCTTCTCCAAGCATGTCTATTACTATGACAACATCCTCTACTATAGGAAGTAAAGGGATGCGAACCAAATTCGCTTGTGCCATCTATTCAAAATATGGCCACTGCACTCATCATTTCCCAACTCTACCTCAGTTTCGCCAGACGCTAACAACAGTGCGCCAAACCTTTCAACAAGAGCCCCCTCCACCACCACTTTCAGGTACCCATGTCATTGACATTCATTATGTCTCTACCTCAGTCCCCAAATGGATGAGATACCCTTGCGCTCTCTGTGATTCACTTTCTCATTTCACATACTGGTGTCCTTTGATTGTGGAATACCGAGGTCGCCGTTCAAACCCTATTCAACCACATATGACCACCTCACCAAGGGTCCTACCCTCTCTAGTTACTGCCAACATCACCTCCCCTGAACCTGAGTCACTTCCCACCCTTCCATGGTTCATAGGTATACTTTCCGAGGATATTCCCCCAAATCCTCCCAATTCTCCGGTTCATTTCCCATAGGAAGTATTACCCCCTACCACAGTTTATCACCCATAGTATCTGGACATTTGGTTTATGTCAAGTGAGGCATCATACCATGGTTGCTAAATTCCACCTACATCTTCGCCACTTGAGGAAAATCACACCATGAAAGTCCCCCATGTAGCCTCCCCGGATCCCCTATATTCTCGCATTTTCCATTGCAATGAAGATATCCTAGAGGAACTCACTACTCCCAATTTCCCATGGAATGGGATCCATCACCAAGCACTTTTTCTCTCACATGAATCCTTTGACCCTCCCAGCCAAGCCTCTATATGCGCAATCAAAACCAAGGATTTTATTCCTTCAGGGGATATAGACTGCTTCAACAACCCTATCCTTGCCCCAGACGCTTTTAAGGAAGGAAACATGGCCAATATCTCCCCCATCGTCAAAATCGACATTTCCCTCAAACTAGGAGTCATAAAAGAAATCACCATTGGCGACGCATGCTTCCCTGAGGAACTCATAGATTACAAAGCTCTCTTTCATGAATACCGATATATTTTTTCTCGGTCATATATGGAGATGCCTGGCCTTGATCCTTCTATCATCTAATATCACATCGACACATGGCTAGATGTTTCCCCAGTCTGTCAAAAGCAACGCCCACTTCACCCATCCAAAGCTGTGGCTATCAAAGCGAAATCACCATTGGCGACGCATTCTTCCCTGAGGAACTCATAGCTTACAAATCTCTCTTTCATGAATACCAAGATATTTTTTCCTGGTCATATATGGAGATGCCTGGCCTCGATCCTTCTATCATCTAATATCACATCGACACATGGCCAGATGTTGCCCCAGTCCGTCAAAAGCAGCGCCCACTTCACCCATCCAAAGATGTGGCTATCAAAGCTAAAATCAAAAAGTTACACACTGCTTGGTTCAATTACCCCATCACGTATACCTCAGGGGTTTCCAACCCCTTCCCCGTTAACAAAAAACAGGGCACTATTCGCGTCTACACTAAATTTCACGATATCAACCATGCTTGTCCCAAAGACAACTTCTCAACCCATTTCATCGACCAAATTATCAATGACTGTGCCAACCATGAGGCATTGTCGTTCATGGATGGGTTCTCTGACTACAATGAAATCCGAATCCATGCAACAAATAAATATAGAACTGCTTTTACTACCCCATGGGGCACGTTTTCTTATCGTCTCATGCCTTTTAGACTAAAAACCATAGGTGCTACGTTTCAATGGGCCATGACTTATTTTTTCCATGATCTTGCTTGCATCATCCTCGCTTACTTGGATGACCTCACTGCTCGATCCGAGAAACAAATTTAGAATTTAGATGACTTACACATTGTCTTTCAACGATGTCGCCAGTACAATATTCAATTGAACCCCCTTAAGTGTGTATTTTGCATCACTGCCGGACACCTTCTTGGGTTCATTGTCTCCCAACACTGCATCAGGGAGGACCCCCTCAAGGTCCATGCTATCACATAAATTCCACCACCTAGGAATTTGTGCCAACTGCAGAGCCTACAAGGAAAAGACAACTTTTTATGTCGCTTTGTCCTAGATTACACTACCCGGGCACATGGTTTCCTTCACCTACTATGTCATGATATCCAATTTCGATGGGATGGACATGCTCAAACCAATTTTGATGATTTAAAAGCAGCCCTATCCAATGCCCCTTTGATTTGTCCTCCAGACTATGATCACGATTACATCCTCTACTTATCATCCTCAACCGTCTCAGTAGCAGGAGTCCTTGTCCAACTAGGGGATGATGGGAGGGAACATGTCATTTACTACATCAGTAAAAATCTTTCAGAACCACCCCTAAAATAAAATCATGATGAGAAACTAGCCCGCACAATTGTCCTTGCAGATAAAAAACTACGTCATTATATCCTGCTTCGCACTACCAAAGTCGTAGCATATTCTAACCTCATGCAGTACTTGCTTAGTCGACGAAAGATTAATGGAAAAATTTCCCGATGGATCTTCATCCTTTAGGAATATGACCTAGAGTTATCAATTTCCAAAAGCAAGAAAGAACTTGTTCTCTCCGAACTCATTATGATGTTTCCCTCAGATACTAAAGGTTCACCCTTCAATACGGATTTTCTCGACAAACACCTCTTCTTCATCCCCTCGGATGGCCTCTGGTACGACGACCTTCTCATATAACTTAAGACACAAAAGTTTGGGTCTCATATCTCTCGATATGATTGTTGTTTCCTTCACCATTAGGCCCCTTGATACCTCCTCATTGGTGATGTCTTGTACTGATGTGGGGTCGAAACTATCCTCCGTCGATGTATGACCATTGACGAAGCCGACATAGTCTTGAATGATTTCCATAGCGACGCTTGCGGTGGTCACCTATCAGGTATGTCCACCGCCCAAAATATCAATTGAGTAGGACACTTATGGCCCACACTGTTTCATGATTGCATCCACGTTGTCAAGCGATGCGAAAAATTCCATCTCTATGCAAAAAAAACACGAGAGCCACCCGCTCTTCTACATCTAGTCATCACCACCGACCCCTTCTACAAATAAGGCATCGAATTCATGACTTGCAATCCTCCATACAGTAATGGACACAAGTACATCATCGTGGCAGTATATTACTTTACCAAATGAGCCAAAGCCATCCCTACCTTCAAAAATACCGCTGAAACAACAACATGTTTTTCTTCAACCACGTCATTACCTGTTTTGGAATTCCACTACAATTAGTATCCGATCACGGTAAGCACTTCAAGAATAAGATATTCACATAACTCTCCTCAAAGTTAGGCTTCTCCCATGAGTTTTCCTCCCCATAATACCCTCAGTCTAACGGACATGTCGAGGCTGTCAACAAAGTCCTCAAAACCATGCTACAACATACCGTCAACAACCACACATTATGCGTAGGAGATGGAATTATACCCGTGCATATGAGTGCGGGTATCCTTCCTTCTCCCATGCATTAGTGGGCCCACCCCTAAACCTACCCTTGTATGGCCATCCGTATGATCCCTAACCCAAAAATAGGAAATTAATACTGTATAGGAGGATGGGACGACTAACCTGCCTCTCACACCTCTCGGATCAATCAACTCAAGGTCTCGTAATCTCTAAAACTCCTCCAAATGCTCTCGTCAACTCACTATAGTGGCGAGTACAAATGAGGTGGCACTATGGGCCCACCAACCACATGTAGTCCCTTTTTCCAAACTTCCACACTCAGTTATAGGAGCCAAGAGCCTCTGTTTCTCGATCCATCTTCAACCACATGATTAGGGTTCCGCCATCTACACAGTCACATTCCCCGGATCACCGTCTAAACTTGGCCCCGTGGGAGAATTTTTATCACGTCACATCCAGGTATGCATTCTCATGTTCAAAATTATCAAATAATTGTTATATGTTCTTTATCATCAGATATTGTTCACACCAGGTATTCGATTTTTTATGTGTGCAGGTACTTGGTCATCACAAGCAATACAACCCCTTCAGGTATATGTTCGACACTGGCATGTAAACATTCCCGTCTGATATCAAGTGCATCTCCTAGTCACACCCGCAGACATTTACCTTTAGGATCCTTCCATCTAGCTCTGCAGTGCCGTCACCTATGATGCACTTTGGTACTGTCACCCGGTAGCATTCTCCCCCACATGAGTTGTCCCATTCATAGTTCCCCTCGGAAATTTGAAACTCATGCTTCTTTCACTTCCTAGAGATGGGAGTCTCGATAGTCTTATGCACTTCCGAGAACAATCCACATACTCCTTCTCATCATATTGATAGATTTCCCAATGTACTCCCAGGTTATCTCATATCGGTTCTATTCGATTGCACCCCCGCAGTATCATTAACCCTCCATTTCATCCACCATAAGTTTTCCCATATACAGATTACCCTCCATTCGTTTAACCCATACAGAAACCCACCCATGCCTCCCCCACCCTCCACTAGTTATCGTCACAACTTGTGCCCTCACAAGCCAAGACATCTCACACTGGGGCACCCATTTCTGTATCTATACACTCATCCCAAATTATTCTTTATTTATTTGGTAATTGTAAAAAGCCTTTGTTTCCATCATTTACTTAGATTATTGTCATCACCCTTGATGACCTTCTTTTCCCGAAAGCGCAACCCATATCTCCCTTGGTTGGGGCATCCACTCTCATTTTCTCATTTTGACATCATTCATAAACCTCGAGTATCCCAAAGTCCATGTACGCTCATCTTTGAGTTCGTCCACTTTGTCAAGCCTCTGGCACAATTTAACCACATATCTAGTCGTCTCCCTTGTTATCACACTAAGCTTCCTTGGGTATTTAGCCCTTAGTTTTAATTTTTCTAAGCCTTTAGATTTTTTTATTTTGATTTGTTTCTTAAAGGTGTGATTTACTTAGGTTATCTTGATAAATAGAGGCTTAAGTCATGACTCAAGTTTTGATCCTCACATAAACTTTTGTCCTAGGTTCATTTTCTTGGCTTATGTTTCAACCCCCTTCATGACTTGACACTAAGCTTCACTCATCCCACAACCATCTTGACTTGACATTTAACCCTCCTCACTCATGCCTTTGTATCCTTGCCATGATAACCCTTTGTCCTATGCTTAATGGTCAAATCATTTTTGAAAAGAGAGTGCTGCCAACTCACCAGGAGTTTCCGTAGCACACTCCATTGTCCTTTATATTTTACCATGATTTGTTATCATAATGCTGATGTCATGTCTAACTTGTTTTCAACACCATGGTTAATTAAAATATGCCTTCAAGGATTCATATTTATGAGATTTTCTAACGGTTTTCAAATTTTGAAAGATCAAAACTCTGTGCTGCAAAAAATACCAGTTCAGACCAGTTGGCAGTGGCGCTATAGATCAGATGTTGAGGTGTATTCGGAGGTCAAGTTACTCATGATACTCTCCTAAATGTTTGCTGAAACTCCAATTTATCCTCATTCTCGAGGTATTCCATGGTTTCCCTCATATGCATATCAATTTCAAGGAGTAATTATTGCTTGGAGTTTGGGTAGCGATCATGCCTGCATAATTGGAGGAGGTATTTTCCCTCGCTCTTTCCTATGAGTATTTATTTCACTCAAACCCAAAGTCATAATCACCTAGTTATCAATCTTAAGACATTTGCTCACACTACTCCCGTGTTCTGAGTGCCCAAGCAAGCTTTATCTTCTGTATGTGCACTGTGCTACCTAAAACTGCTCCTGAAACCATGCTGCCTTTTCCCCCCTGCTTCCTCTACCATTTGAATTGGAGTGTGTTTTAACCTGGTTTTCAAAGATCATCACAATGGATCCCTTCACCATATCATTATTCCTTATTTTTGAGACATGTAAACATTGAAGGGAGGGAAATTCACATCCGTTGTTTCCTAAGCCAGCAAGCAGTTTGAGTTAGGGAAGATTCCTAGAAAGGGGCAGCCATTATTCACTATCAAATTCTTATTGAAGTCCGACTCTTTTGTTTTCCTGTCCATCATTGCACTATAGATTTTAAACTTTCATCCTAAACTATGGAGACTCCTCAGAAGAAGAAGTCACATAAAGGAGGTACTGTGGTTAGAACTGAGCCTGCAAACATGCATTTATTTGAGGCAAAGACCATGGCTAGAGAAATTTTTCAAAGGGTGGACTACCTTACTTTCTGCTAAAACATGCAGAGGGGTCATCCTAAGGTGGCGTGGAAATTTGCATTACATTTTGATGGCCTGAAGACTAAGGTATGGGACCTAGAATTTGAAGTGTCTGAGACCTCTATTTCAGCAGCTACAAGGATCCCTATCATAGAAGAGAAATGGTTTAAATCCATGTCTTTGAATGAGACCTTTTCCAAAAACTTCCTTAAGCCAGAATATCAAGCCGAATATCTATCCAAAGGGATACCAAGAAGTCATTTGGTTGGGTAGTTTGATAAAATGTTGAAGATAATTCAAAGGTACTTCACATGTGAGGGGAGGTTCAATACATTATACCAATACCATATAAGACTTCTACTACATTTTACTAGAAAATATGAAATGAACATTCTCTTCTATTTGTTGAGAAGTATAGGCAAAATGTCAGATAGAGTTCAATCCAAATCAAAGGCTATGGATACTATCATTTTTTATTTTTTGTTGATTAGAATGTTGGTTTCTAAAGATATGAGAAAGAGGAACATCTCATGGGAACACTTCATTTCTTTTGCTCACATGAAATTGGACATTGTAGCTACTCCTCAATCACAGGTACCAAGCCCTTTTCCATCCACCAGTGATGCTCCAATAGGAGCCAACAAGAAAACAATGTGTAAGTCCCCTGTTCAAGATCAAGAAGCCATCAAGGAAGTGACAGAAACAGAGAGGGAGGCCTACCATTATCCACAGAGAGACCTCTCACCCCCTCCTACACTAGAATTATAAGAGGTCCCTTCCTCTACTAAAGCCACAACCAAGAAAGGAAGGGAACTACACTTCTCTTCATCTCCTTCAACAACCAGTACAAAATTCAGAAGACCTTTCACAAGATCATCATTTCTCAAGGAGGATATTGAAACTCAAGTCCTATCAAAGGTTTCCACCCTGAAGAAAAATAATGATAACATAAAACTCATTGAGATGCTTGTGGCTTTAATTCCAAAGAATAAGAGGGATAAGGGAAAAGGCATTGAGAAGCATGTTGAGATAGAAGAGGTAATACCTGTGAAGCAGTAGGATGAAGCCATAAAAAATCATGTTGAGGTTGTACACATCACCACTCCACCTAGTAACCATACCTTCAAAGGATTGATTAAACAACTCAGGGAAGCTAGGAAGGAGGTGGCTCATCTGAAATATGAAGCCCTATATGAAAGGATTAAGATGAAAGATCTCATGGATGGTTACAACCACACTCTTGACTTAGCAATATTTGCAGAAAGAAGAGACGAGCCTCTTCATAGGAAAATCAAGAACCTCTAAAGGAAAAACAGAGACTTTCAGTCTCAGAACACAAAGCTCAAAGCAGAGTTTCAACAATTCCAGGATGAGATGGCTCAAAGAATATTGAATGTGTTGGTTGAAGCTTCTATTGAAAAGGAGAAGCCAATAGCCAAGGAAATCATAACTCCAGTGAAGAATCATGTTACTACTAAAGGGAAGCATGTTTATGTGCCAAAGGGAAGTCCTCCTTCCACAAGAAGGAGTGTCTAGTTGATGAAGTGATTGGTGAAAGGTGAGCTCCATTTTTGAAGATGGATCCTTTTTGCAAGGATAAGTGATTGAGGAAATATTACTTTTTTCCACCTATACAGGATATATAGGCTTCTAATGCATACTTCTTAGGGATTTTGGTGTTTTTAAAAGAGTTAATCTCTTCAATAGAAGTAACACAAACATTCCATAGCGCTATGGCGCTACGAAATTGTCTAATTTTCATACACTATCAGTCTGTGACCTACCTAATCGTCTAAGAATTTTATAGCGATGGCACTGCTAACTTCCAGGGGTGCTACTAAATCTTTCAACAGTGAAATGATGGTGTTGCCAATTCAACTGGGCACTACTGAATTGCACGTAGATACATAGGCAGGTGCTACAAATTTTTTAACAGAGAGTGAATTACACAGGTAGGTGCTACCAAAATTTTGACAGAGGTCGAATTCTGCATAGACACACACAGGCCCGACGCTACCCATTCAACATGCCTATTTTGGAGGTTGCACTATGGAATTATAGGGAATTTGGTGGAGGCGATACAAAATATTGCTACCCAGAGTGCTACCGAAAGACGCTACCAATAGGTAGCAGTAATCAAGGGGTCTGAATTATCATATTTGTGAGTGGATGAAAATGTGGAGAAAGGCAGAGATGGTAGTTGGAAGCATGATGTTAGTTTACAAGCCTCTGAAGGACGCTTGGCATGCAGGGAGATGTGCATCAAAGAATATCAACTCATTTCAAATTTGGTTGGATTAGTGGCCAACATTTTCCCTTTTTATAGCACAGTTGTTAGTTTAAGTTGTTAGATGAAATAAATATTTGGAGATTTTCATGGGAGGAAGGCGAGCTCACACCTCTAGTTGTTTCCTTCCCTTTTGTTATAAATAGATAGTGCAAATTCTTTAGTAGGTTGGAATGGTTGAGCTAGGCTCCCTTATTTTGTAATATTTTGATGAAGCTACTGGTTAACTGGTTATGTACTTGATTTGAGACTTCATGATTAATATAAGTCAACTTTCTTACTCCATCTTATTTGCCTCTGATACTGAAGTATTCATTCTTGAATAATTCACATGGATTGTTGTAGTGATATTATGATGAATGCTTTATTATAGTATTATTATGATGTTCTTCATTTCCCTTAAACTTTGAATTCAAGAAAATCTTGTGTTTGAGTTTTTCTTCTTGAGGCTCCTTGAAGACCTGATGTCCATAGCATACCTCTACATTTTCCTCACCAAAGTCTTCCCTCTATTCACCTTTACTCCCACTTACTGACTGAAGTTAATCAAGACCTCAATTTCCTGTGCATGCTAGCCTAGAATTCTGAGTTAGAACATTATTATCTTGAGTCTTGTCCATTTTACCTCTTTAAAACTCATTTACATTTACACATAACTTGATGGGTACGGGGCTTACCTTCTATGCAATCTGAGGGTGATTCCTAGTGCTAGCATTATTGGTGCCCTTTTCGAGGAACAAATTGAAGACATTTCCTTGGGATTGAATTACAAAGCTTACTAGTTCTGAAGGTTCATTGGAACTCAGTACATTGAAGATTGCATCTTGCACCTGACGACTACATTGTTTCATATCTGGCTCCTAAAGGCAAACACACAAGGTCAAATCCACAACTACCTTTGGTTCCACTTGAGGCTGACCTAGAGAAGATAATCAAGAAGGGAAAATCTTCTCAAGAACTTTTTGTTGCTCCCACAACAAGTGCTTCTGGTCAGTTGCTTGATTCCAATATTAATACTCTAGTTGTTATATCAAGTAATCTTCCTTTACCTTCTGATGAAGTATCTACGAATCTTGATTTTGAAAATTTCCATATTGAATACTCCTCTTTTGAACTTGATTTGAAAGAAGAAAATTTTGAAATAATTGCTTCCCTTGACATTATAAAGTGGTTTAGACTTGAGAGTCTTGAATATTTTCCTACCTTAGGCTTTGCTACTCCTCCTCCTGTCAAAAGTTCTGCAGTCAAAGGAGAGGAAACCTCATCCGCTTTACAAATGATACCATCTTCTTCCAAGAATCAACCTTCTACTGTGAAAACTGAAATTCCTCCTTCCTACATTCCCTTTTCTCCTAAGCTACATACAATCAAGTTTACTTCTCCTCCTTGTTCACCTAGAGTCCAAAATTCAATGGAAAGTGCTAACCCTCCTAGGAATAGGATGGATGCCATAGTGGCTGCAAGATACGCCCCTCTTGTCTTAACTCAACCAATGAATGCTCTCCCTGTTGGAGATTATATAAAATACATGCCCAAATTCACAGGAGAAGAAGATATAAATACTGAAGAACACCTTGCTGCCTTATACAGTTATGCAAACAATCAAAATATTGAAAACGAGGATGTGTGGATGAGATTCTTTTTCCAAATCCTTGATGGTGAGGCTAGGAAGTGGTTTAGCGGTTTGGCCCCTGGATCCATTATTGGGATTGAGGCGTTAGATGAGGCCTTTTTGAGGCAGTGGGGGGATAAAAAGGAATTTTGTATTATATCACAGAGTTTGGATCCCTAAAGAGGAAAGAGGGAGAGTTTGTCTCTGACTTCTTTAAAAGATTCAACAAAATGTACAATAAGATCCCTGTTGAGATAAAGCCTACATAAACCTCTACAAAAATCACCTATGTCAGTGCTTTTGACCCTGCGTTTTGTCTTCTACTGAGAGAAAGAAGACCAACCTCATTAGCTCATATGCAAGATGCAACCTTGGAGGTAGAGTATAACATAATGGCATCTGAAAAAATTAGGGGGAAATCTGATAGGGACAAGAGAAAAAATAGAATTGAAGCTTCAACCTCTGATTTCCCTATTGTCCATCCTCAAGTTGATGAACTTACCAAATTAGTAAAATCCCTTTCTGCTGATATGGAGAAGTTAAAACTTGAAGGAAAAAAAACCTATAAAAATGCTCAAAATGATGATGACAGAGGTAACTTCAGGAGACCCAATAATGCTCCTCAGATCCTTCCAAGAGATCATATAAACAAATATAGAGATGATCAAAAGGTACAAACTCCTTTACAAAACAACCTTGTTGCTGATGAAGAAAGAAAGGAGTAAGAAGTTGATCCTGAGATTCATTGCTTAGGTGACACATCCCCATATCTTCACTTGACTCAATCTGCATATGAGAAATCCTTGATGGATATTCAAATAAATGAATTAAGTAAGGGGGAGAAAGAAAATGAAAGTCCTAATAGATATAATTTGAGATCCAAAAAGAATGAGGAAAATACTTATGCCTCTGATCAGCCTACCCAAAAAGAAAATTCTTCCAAGGCTGTGACAGTTGGCAGCAAAGAAAAAGATACTCAAAGCCCCCAATTTTTGGTTAGAAATCCTACCCCAGAGGCCAAAGAGATCCTGAAATCTTCACCTTCCTTCAACTTTGAGAGTGAGATCCAAAAAATCAAGATCCTTGTACCTTTTTTGGAATTGATAAAAAATGAAGAATTAAAAAAATATATCTCCAAAATGTTACAGCCCAAATCTTCTTCAAATACCACTGATTCAATAAATTTGCAAGATGAAAATCCAATAGTCATCTTAGGACCTTTGATAGAAGATAGAGATGATTCATCCCCTCCCTTCTATACATCACTAAACATACATGATAAGGTGTTGCATAATTGTTTGATGGAATCAGGAGCATCCCACAATATCATGCCCAAAATTGTCATGGATGATCTTGGATTAGAAATCACAAAGACCTATCATGACTTATATTCTTTTGACTCTAGGAAAGTGAAGTATATTGGGGTCATTAAAGATCTGGTTGTGACCTTATTTCAGTTTCCCATGAAAAGTGTAGTCATGGATATCGTGGTGGCTGATGTTCCCCCCAATTTTGGCATGCTCTTGTCAAGATCTTGGATAAAAAGACTTGGGGGAACCTTGTAGATGCACCTCACATATGCTACCATTCTTTTGTTTGGGGGGAAGCATAGAAGACTTTACAGGGAAGCTCAGTTGGCCTACATTATTAGTGACGAAGAAAACCCCACCAATCATCCTATTTTTTCACTTGATACTGATTTGGGATCCAACATCTTGTAGGTCACTGATGCTCCTGAACCTCCTTTTGAAATCATAAAATAGTTCATTTCTTTTTGTGAAGTTTCTCCTCCAACCACCTCTATTTGGAAGATGTTCTTTGATGGAGCCTCTTCTAGGGAATGTGCTGGTGCTAGAGTGGTCTTTGTTTCACCTTCTCAAGAGACTATATCTTTGTCATACAAGCTAGAATTTGAAACTACCAATAATGTGGCAGAGTATGAAGCTCTTGTCTTGGGTTTTAGGGATGCAAAAGACACGGGGATTGAAGAGCTATCAGTATTTGGGGATGCTGAATTGATTGTTCATCAGATAAAAAAACTTTATCAAACTAAGCACCCTAGACTTAGATCTTATAGAAATGAAGTGCGGGACTTAGTTGATAGTTTTTTCTTAGCTTTCAACATTTCATTTATTCCAAGAGAAGAGAATATCATGGCTGATTCTTCGGTTGTTTCAAAAAGCAATTTTAGAGTCTCTTTGCCACCTAAACTCAAGTATGATGTATAAGTCAAATACAAACCCTCTATACCTGAAAATGTCAAGCATTGGAAGGTGTTTGAAGATGATCTTGAGATCAAAATATTCCTTAAGACTATTGATGAGTTTTCTGCATTACACATTGATCAAGATCATGACTTTGAAAATAATCCTCATGCTGATGTTTTTCTAAAAAAATTTGCTAATCATCATATTGTTCAGCTGCCTAGAAACCACATTCCAAAAGGACTAGTTCCTTTGAAAATATTATTTGACATAAATGATGTGGTAGTGAAGGGTAAAGGGTTAGCTGATGATGCTTATGTAACTGAGTGCAATGTGGGTACAAAAAAGGATCCAAAATATGTCAAGTCATCAAGCAGCCTGTCAAGAGAACAGAGGGATGAATATGTTGAGCTGTTAAAAGAGTTTTCTAATTTGTTTTCTTGGAATTATGAAGATCTCCAAACATACGACACAAGAATCATAGAGCACAAGATCCCATTGAAGGAAGTGACCAAAACTTTCAGGAAAAAGTTGAGAAAAATAAATCCTATGGTGCTGCCTATGATGGAAAAAGAGGTAAAAAAGATTTTGATGCTAAAATTATTGTTCCTTTGAGGTATTCTGAATGGGTGGCCAAATTGGTCCCAATGATAACAAAGAATGGATAAACCAGACTTTGTGTCAATTTATAGAATCTGAACAGAAGCTCTAAAAATGATAATTATCCCTTGCTCAGGACGGATCACATATTGCAGAGTGTGACAGGTGCATCTAGGATGTCCATGGTTGATGGATTTTCTGGCTACAATCATATGTCTATCTTTCCATAAGATAGAGAGAAGACAACCTTCACCACTCCTTGGGGTACATTTATGTACGCTAAGATGCCCTTTGGTTTGATGAACGCAGGGGCGACCTTTCAATGAGACATGGACATAGCCTTTATTAGAGAGAATGACAAGTTTGTAGTTATCTATTTAGATGACATAACAGTGTTCTCACTATCTGATAAAGAACATTATGATCATTTAAAAAAGGTATTCTTGAAATGCAGAAAATTTGGTCTCTCTTTAAACCCAAAAAGTCATTATTTTCCATGAAGGAGGGAAAATTATTGGGGCACATCGTGTCAGATGAAGGGGTAAGGATTGATTCTATCAGGGTAGAAGCTATCCAAACCTTGTCACTCCCTAGATTGAGGAATGAAGTTCAGTCTTTCTTGGGAAAAAATGATTTGTTGAGAAGGTTTGTTTCAAATTTTGTTGAGTTGGTAAAGTATATTACAACCATGTTGAGAAAAGGAAATGAAATCAAATGGACTGCTGAATCCCGTAATTATTTTGATCAAATAAAGAAAGCCTTGAATTAAGCCCATGTTCTCATTAGTCCAATATACTCCAAGAATTTTCTAATTTTTTCTTTTGCTTCATTTGACATAGTAGCAGCTGTTTTATTGCATAAGAATGCCGAAGGGTTAGAGCAGCCCATTGCTTTTTTCAATAGAGCATTGAGAGATGTTGAATTAAAGTATGACATCATGGATACGCAGGCCTATGCATTGATCAAATATCTCAAGTATTTTAGATTTTATGTGCTTCATTCAAGAGGCATTGCATATGTCCCATCAACTTATGTAAAGGAAATTCTCATTCATCCTGATATAGACAGTAAAAGGAGCAAGTGGATTGCTAAAATACTTGGATTGTTTAAAGGCCAAGGTTTAGCCAAGTTGTTGGATGAATCTAATTGCACAACTTTGGGGGTAAATTTCATCATCCTTTGCTCAAAAAATAAGCAGGCTGAATTGTCTGATAAAGATTCTCAAGTCAGTACAAGGATATTATATTATTTCTACAAAAATTGCAGCCTTCTGACGGTATGTAAAATAACAAGGAAAGAGATTTAAATCTAAAAACAATTAAATATTGTCTTATTGATCAAGTCTTGTATTGGAAAGATCCTTTAGGAGTGATTTTGAGATGCATAGACCCACAAGAAGTCCAAAATATTATGTCTAATTTTCATGACAGTTTATGTGGGGGGCATATTTTTTGGAGAACCACAACATATAAGATTCTCAGGGTTGGGTAATTTTGTCCTAGTCTATTCACCGATGTTTGTGCTAATATTAGAGCCTGTGTCAAGTGTCAGAAATTCTCTGGAAAGTAGTAGCTCAAGTATTTATCGTTGAATCCTGTGGTAGCTTCAAGACCCTTTCAGCAGTGGGGCATAGATTTTATTGGGGAAATTCATATTGATTCTAGTGGTCAACATAGGTGGATCTTGACTACCATGGATTACTTTAATAAGTGGATAGAAGCTATCCCTGCAAGGAATGATTCCCACAAAGTGATCATTGGATTTCATGAGGATATTATGGCGAGGTTTGGTTGTCCAAACATAATTTTCACTGATAATGCTGCATCTTTCAAGGCTGAACCATTGATCCAGTTCTGTGAATAGTTTGGAATGACATTGATCCACTCAAATCCTTAATATCCTCAAGGGAATGGACTGGCATAGTCCTATAAAAAAATCCTTATAAAGATCATCAAAATAATGTTAGAGGACAACAAGAAAGCATGGGATTCAAAGCTCAAATTTGCTTTTTGGGTTGACAGAGTGACAACAAAGAGATCCCTTGGTATTTCTCCTTTCTAGCTTGTGTATGGAGTTGAGGCCATATTTCCTTCTCATCTTGCCTTGCCTATGGAAAAATTCTTCCAAGAATACCAAGGAGAGTCGAATGATATGATCAGAAGAATACAGCATATGGTAGAAGTGAAACAGACTCAGGAGAAGCTTCTGGATAAAGCACATGATTATCAATAGAATATCAAGCAGGATTTTGACAAGAAGGTAAATAAAGAGGATTTCCAGCTGGGAGATATAGTGCTCAAGTGGGATGCACCAAAGAAAGGCAAAGGCAAGCACGGTAAATTTGAAGCCTTATGGATCGGTCCCTTCAAAATTTATGAGGTATTTTCGAATAACACTTACAAGTTGCAGAATTTAGAGGATAAAGAATTTTTTGGTGGCCCTGTCAATGGGCATTTTCTGAAAAAGTACTTTTCTTGAGCCATGAGTGGCTTTCCATGCCATTGTAAATATCATCTTTATTTTATTTTTGTTTTAATAACTGACCCCATAGCCCTAGGATAAGGCACTGAAACTACTTGTTCTTGGCATCTCTTAGAGAGCATGCCATCCCCTGTGGAGCCAATGTTATCACACTAAGTTTCCTTGGGTATTTATCCCTTAGTTTTAATTTTTCTAAGCCTTTAGATTTTTTAATTTTGATTTGTTTCTTAAAGGTGTGATTTACTTAGGTTATCTTGATAAATAAAGGCGTAATTCGTGACTCAAATTTTGATCCTCACATAAACTTTTGGCTTATGTTTCAACCCCCTTCATGACTTGACACTAAGCTTGACTCACCCCATGACTATCTTGACTTGACATGTCACCCTCATCACTTATGCCCCCGTAGCCTTTCCATGCTATCCCTTTGTCCTATGCTTAATGTTCAAATCATTTTTGAAAAGGGAGCATTGCCAACTCACCAAGAGTTTTCGTAGCGCACTCCCTGTCCTTCATCTTTTACCATGATTTGTTATCATAACTTTGATTTCATGTTTGCCTTATTTTCATCACCATGGTTGGTTAAAATATGCCTTCGAGGATTCATCTTTATGAGATTTTCTAACAGTTTTCAAATTTTGAAGGCTCAAAACTCTGCACTGCAAAAACTACCAGTACAGACCTGTTGGAAGTGGCTCTACAAATCAGATGATGAGGTTGATAAGGAGGTCGATTTTCTCGTGATAAGTTCATAAATTTTATTTGAAACTTCAATTTATCCTCATTCTCTAGGTATTCCATGGTTTCCCTCACCTGCATATCAATTTCAAGGAGTAATTATCGCTTGGAGTTTGGGTAGCGATCGTGCCTGCATAATTGGAGGAGGTATTTTCCCTCGTGCTTTCCTATCAGTATTTCTTTCACTCAAACCCACAGTCATCATAACCTGGTTATCATTCTTAATACATATGCTTGCAATTCTCCTGAGTTCTGAGTGCCCAAGAAAGCTTTATCTCCTGTATCTGCACTGTGCTACCTAAAACTGCTCCTGAAACCACGCTTCCTTTTTCCCCTGCTTCCTCTACCATTTGAATTGGAGTGTGTTTTAACCTGGTTTTCAAAGATCATCATAGTGGATCCCTTCACCATATGATTATTCCTCAATTTTGAGATCTGTAAACATTCAAGGGAGGGAAATTTGCAACCATTGTTTCCTAATCCAACAAGTAGTTTGAGTTAGGGGAGATTATTGTAAAGGGGAAGCCATTATTCACTATCAAATTATTATTGAAGTCTGACTCTTTTGTTTTCTTGGCCATCACTGCACTATATATTTTAAACCTTTCGTCCTAAACTATGGAGACTCCTTAGAAGAAGAAGTTGCATAAGGGAGGTATTGTGGTTAGAACTAAGACTGAAGACATAAATTTATTTGAGGTAGATCCCATGTCTAGAGAAGTTTTTCAAAGGGTGGGATGCCTTACTTTATGCAAAAACATGCAGAGGGGTCATCCTGAGGTGGCGAGGAAATTTTCCTTACATTTTGATGGCCTGAAGTCTAAGGTAGGGGACCTAGAATTTGAGGTGTTTGAGACCTCTATTTTAGCAGCTACAGGGATCCCTATCACATGAGAGAAATGGTTTAAATCCATGGATTTGATTGCAGCCTTTTCCAAAGACTTCCTTAATCCAGAATATCAAGATGGCAATCTGTCCAAAGGGGTACCAAGAAGTCATCTGGTTTGGGAGTTTGATAAAATGTTGAAGATCATTCAAAGGTACTTCACATGCGAGGGGAGGTTCAATACACTATACTAGTACCATATAAGGCTTCTGCTTCATTTTACTGGAAAAAATGAAATGAACATTCCCTTCTATTTGTTGGGAAGTATAGGCACAATGTAAGATAGAGTTCAATCCAAATAAAAGGCAGTGGATACTAGCATTTTTCATTTTGGGTTGATTAGAATGTTGGTTTCTGAAGAGCTAAGAAAGAGGAAAATATCATGGGAACACTTCATTGCTTCTTCTCACTTGAAATTGGATATTGCAACTACTCCTCAGTCACAGGTACCAAGCCCTTTTCCATCCACCAGTGCTACTCCAACAGGATCCAACAAGAAAAGAAAGAGTAAGGCCCTTGTTCAAGATCAAGAAGCCATAAAGGAAGCGGAAGAAACAGAGAGGGAGGCCTACCATTCTCCACAGAGAGATCTCTCACCCCCTCCTACACCAAAATTAGAAGAGGTCCCTTCCCCTACTAAATCCTCAACCAAGAAAGTAAGGAAACTACACTTCTCTTCATCTCCTTCAATAGTTAGTACAAAAGTCATAATACCTTTGACAAGATCATCAGTTCTCAAGGAGGTTGTTGAAACTCAAGCCCTATCAAAGGTTTCCACCCTAAATAAAAACAAGGATAAGGGAAAACTCATTGAGAAGCCCATGGCTTTCATTCCAAATAAGAAGAGGGATAAGGGAAAAGGCATTGAAAAGCCCATTGAGATAGAAGAGGTAGTCCTGTGCAGCAGGAGGATGAAGCTATACAAAATCTTGCTAAGACTATCCACATCACCACTCCAACTAGCAACCAGACCTTCAAAATATTGATTAAACAACTCAGGGAAGCTAGGAAGGAGGTGGCTCATATGAAATATGAAGCCCTATCTGAAAGGATTAAGATGAAAGAGCTCATGGATGGTTACAAACGCACTCTTGACTTAGAAATATTTGCAGCAAGAAGATCCCAACCTCTTCATAAGAAACTCAAGAAACTCTATATGAAAAAAAGATACCTTCAGTCTCAGAAC